>JAJPUD010000163.1:318352-352384 GCA_023553655.1 Myrmecobius fasciatus | reverse complement strand
CAAACTAACAGGCAACAAATCTCTGTACCATAAATTCAGATCTCAAAAAATTCTTGAGAATTCAACAGATAAATTCTATTGAAATTGAAGCATAATCACAAGTGAAAACTGTTAACTATAATCACACGTACATAGTATTTAGCCATAAAATTTAAGAATATTTATCTATACCAAATACTTGGAATCACTAAACTATATAAAATATAAAAATTCCAAAATATGAAGTCTTAGTGGAAGAAGTTAAAGCAGATAAAAATAAGTCATCAATGGATATGAATAAGCAAATACTTTTAATGAAGAAATTTTACATATTGCCAATGGATTTCCTGAAACCATTCAGATACTCTAATAATCAGAAAAATGCAATTTAAAACTCTGAGATATCATCCATTACATTGAAAAAAGATAGTTAAGATGATAAAATTCAGGGGTTGGAATCATGGGGAGTAGAAGGTTGGGAAGAGAAGGCCTCTAATTATAATTATAATTGCAGGAGCTATGATTTGCTTTCCTTTTAGAAATCAACAACACACAATGAAATTAAGTGATTTGTCCAGCTAGGGAAGCCTTTTCAAGGCTTCAAAGGGAAGCCTTTCAAACTCAAGTCATCCTTATTCCAAGCCCTGTGGTGTCCACTGCTTCCCTTCTAAATGTAAGGAAATAGCAAGCAAGGTGATCTGATGAACATTTAGTGCTATGGGAAGTCTTTCACTTTCTTTCTTTCTTTTTTTTTTTTTTGCAGAGGCAATTGGGGTCAAGTGACTTGCTCAGGGTCACACAGCTAGGAAGTATTAAGTGTCTGAGACCATATTTGAACTCAGGTCCTCCTGAATTCAGGGCTGGTGCTCTCTCCACTGAGCCACCTAGCTGCCCCTTTCACTTTCAATAATCAAAAAGTTAGAGAAGGCCTCCTCTTTGGCATTCTTAAAATATTGTAAAGATTTACCTTTCTTTGATAGGTTCAATGAAGAAACACACAATATTTAGAGGAGGAATCCACAGTAATCTATCAACAAATATTTGTACTGAATATTGTGCCAATTAGACAGACCCTATACTGTATAGAGTATACAGTCTATACTAGATTGTAAACTCCTTAAGGTAAGGGACTGGGTTTTTTTTACCTGTACTCAACACAGTGCCTTTCACATAGAAAGTCCTTAATAAATGCTCCATCATCTACCACCAGTATATTTTGCACTATATACACTATATAAACACGATATAAATGCTAACTCCTATTAGTAGTAGTAGTTATTAACATCAATAGTTACTATCACAACTGCTGTGATTTCAAATCTCAGCAGAATGTCATAAGAAAAGCCTTCTTTTTAAAGGACTTTGGTCACCTGCTTCATCTTTTAGCTTTTAGAATCGTATCATCATTTCCTGTATTCCTATCTTAGAAATTAACTTAGAAGGGAGACCAGATTGATTAGTTCACCTACAAGAATTTATTAAGTGTCCACTTTGTGCCAAGCACTGTGCAACATGTTCTACTGTAAATTTAGAGTATATATTATAAGAAGCCTCTGACAATGAAACACTCTTGTACAGGGTCCAAAGTCACTATATTATACCATGTTTTATAGGGTTGCTTTTTTTTTTTAATTCTAAAGGCACAGCAATATAATTGCACAACCCTGCCTTATGCTTATCCTAGGTCCTAACTATAACTTATTTTTTTTTAATAAATAGAGGACATCTTTGCTTTGTGTGCTGCTGTTTGCCAATAAGGACCTGGTTGAGAAAAGAGACAGAATGATATAGCCAGTGAACAGAATTGGGGCAGTACTAGAATTGTAGCATAATAATTTATCATATTGGGACTAGCTCTGGATAAATCGTACAATGACTAAGGATCCTAGAATCATAGAATGTTAGGGTTGAAAAGGCATGGGAAATCATCCAATCCAAATTATCCACTTGATATTCAAGAAACCAAGACCAAGAGAAGTCAGCTCTACCTCACACTGGGTAATTTAGTATTTAAGGTCTTCCATAATCTAGTGTAACCCTGCCTTTCAGGATTCTTTCCTCTGCATACTCTAGACTCCAGACAAATTGCATTACCCGTGATTTACCCCCTGTGTATATCTGACTCTTACTTTGCTAACAAGATTGCCCATGTCTGTAATGTCCACCCCCATCCCTTTCTAGCTATCAAAGTCTTTCTTACCCTTTAAAGTTCAACTCAAAATATTACATCCTCCAAGAAGCCTTATCTGATTTCCCTAGTTAGTAATGATCTTCTCACTCAAATTACTTTGACTTCTCTTAAGAACTCATCATGTTAGGGACTAAGGACTAGGGACTAATTTAATAAATGCACTTAATTTTTAATTTATTTAAAAAATATTAAATGTCCACGATGTACGGAGAGTGCTACTCATTGGGTGAGATACAAGGTTTCACTTGACCTATCTATCTGACTTTCAGTTTCCTCCTCTATAAAATGGCAGCAACTCAATACCAACTCAAAATTGGTGTAACAAGTAAAATGATGGATATGAAAGTGCTTTGAAAATTGTAAAGTTTTAAGTATTATACACATATTAGTTATTATTTCTGCTATTATCTTCAATTTAATTGGATTTGTGGAGGAAAATCAAGTTTAAGATTAGGCTCTATAATCGGGCTGTTTTACCTTTTTCTAGTCCTACTCTTCTTCCGCCCCCTTCCCTGAAGTGCCAGGCTATTTCCCTTTAGATCCCTGTTGGGGATGTGACTAAATTTCAAAATAAGGGAGGGGAAACTATCTTAAAGGAAGGGGCTTGGTTAGAAAAGGATGGAGGAGATTGATTGAGTGTGGAGCTGGCCGGGGTAGCAAGGGAGAGATGGATGTAACTGTGGAATATAGCTAATATTGTAGCTGCTGTTATCAACTAAGGTGGTGGGGGTGGCTTTCCTTTCCTCCTCCTCCTCTTCCTTCGCTTCCTTTCCCTCCCCCATCCCCCTAAATCCCAGGCAGCAGCAGCAGCAGCAGCCCCAGTAGCCCCAGCAGCAGCAGCAGCAGCAGCCCTAGCAGCAGCAGCAACCCCAGCAGCCCCAGCCGCAGCAGCAGCAGCAGCAGCCCCAGCAGCCCCAGCCGCAGCAGCAGCCCCGGTAGCAACCACTACTAAAGAAGCTGTGGGCTGTATAAGCAGCACTCTTTGTCTCCTGATCCCGGACAATCCCCACTCACCCTCTCCCACCTTCGGTGATAACCTGCAGATGTAAGTGTCTTTTACCCTGGGCTAGGGTTTGAGGACTGAATGGGAAGTAGGGGCAGGACACAGGCACTTTAAATTAGACCCCAGCCCCAATCTATCTGCTGCTCCATCTTGTCCCCCAAGCCCTACAAGTGTGTGTATGTGCGTGTATGCGCGTGTGTGCGCAGGGGACAAGGGAGAGGGACGTGGGGGGATATTCTGCTTTCTCCCTCCCGACCCTGGTGGGGTCTTTCTGCACTTGCACCTTTTCTCTTCTTCCTTGCACACTGTCCCCACAAGTACTTCTCTTTTCTATACTCCGGAGTCCTGGCTGCTGGTTAGAAATGGGAGGCTTTCGGCTCTTCCCTGCTCGGATTTGTTGAGGGGGGGGGTTCTGTGGATAAAGCCCAGAAGGAACAGAGGATCACATTGCAGCATTTTGTTGGTTGACGTATGGCTTGAAGGCAGATCTGTGTATTTCTCTAGGTAAAAGCAATGACAAAAGGAAATTGCTTGAATGGAAAACAATCAGAAAATGGGTAATGTTTAACAACAGTTCGTAGGAGGGAGATGGAATTTGTAGAATTAAAATAAAAAGTGGACAATGTTTGCATCCTATTATTTCTCCCATTTTATGCTCCTTCCTTCTTCATTTTTTTAACCTATGCATCTTCAACTTTTTAAATCTATTATTTGGAGAATAGTTTGAAAAGCACCGAAGAGCTCTTAAGTGCAAGCTCAGAAACAGCAGAATGAAAACTGGGCACAACATCGCATCCAGGTTATTGGAGATGCTCAAGAGAATAGATGGCTCGGGTCTTTTTTTTTTTTTTTTCCAAATTACAATACCTCATTTTGTTCATTTGTAAAAGTGAAATAACAAGACCTTCTAACACTATAGCTTAGAAAGATGAAGGTAGAGTAAAGAATGATGGTGGATCACTCATCCTGGTGAATCGCTATCTCTTAAATTTAGGGTGACCCGAGTTCAAGTGTCAGGATTTGAGTTAAAATCCCCTATCTGATAATTCTGGCTCCACTATAGGAAGACCATATTTCAAACTTCATTGGTGCTGAGAAATCTTTATATCAAAGAAATCACTTCAATTCTTATCGTTCCTATATATAAAGATTATCGTTATCTTTAACTAGCATCTTTGGGAAGTACTGTTGCAAGGGCACAAGCTTCTCTTTTGGTAAACTGAAAAAAAAAAGGCATATTCAAGTGAATTAGGACATTTTCATGTCCCAGAGAAAATTCATTTAGAAAAAGAAATGTCATAGGAAGAGAGAGAGAGACCTGGCCTCTGTACTATGATGGATCTCTCCAGCCGCTGTATGTTGGCTATGTTCGCTGCTTTGCAGAAAGTATGAAGTTTTTGTTTGTTTGTTTGGTTTTTTAAGGGGAGGAACAAGTATTTTAAGCGCCTATGTACTGGTGGCTGAGCTCAGCACGGGCTTTACAAATCTTAATTCATTTGATCTCTATAAGTTGCTTTATGTTCCTAAGAAGAAGTAACAAATGTGTGGTAAAATACATGCAGAATGGTACAGAGGAAAGAATGCTGCATTTGAAGTTAAATAGCTTACCTTTAAAACAAAGGTCTGCCACTTAGTACCCATATGATACTAGGTGAGTCACTTAATTTTTTTCTCAATTTCCTCATCTGGATTAAGTCATAGGAGTACAGATTTAAGACTTTAAAGAGTCCTAAAGGATCCATATTATACACATGAGAAAACTGAGGCCCAGACAGGTCAAGCAACTTTCTCAAGGCCACACAGGGTAGTAAGTAGCAAAACAGAATTTGAACCCAGGCCCTCCATCTTCAGCAAATGTTCTTTCCACTCCACTATGTCAACCTCCTAGGCCTTTTCCAACTCTGAATCTATAATTCTATAAGCAAAACTGGCCATTTATTACACAATATAAATGAAAGTGTTTTGCCATATGTACCCTGGAACTTCACGAATAACAAATATAACATTATCTAATACTTATTTAACACCTAATTCAGTGCAATACATTTTGCTTACCACCTCACTGTCACTGCAAGTTTTATCATGTTCACTTAACAGTTGAGGAAAATAAGGGTTAGGGTTAGGGTTAGGGTTAGGGTTAGAAAATTTATCCAGAATCAAAGGTTAGTAATTTTAAAAGGCAGCATCCAAACCCTGGTCTTTGAAATCACAGTGCCCTTTGAGGAAGTAGTGGAGGGAAGTGGCAACAAGCATTTCTATTGGAATCCATGTGGTAACAACTAGACCTTCGACTCAAAAATAAGTTAGCAATTGATTTCTTTAAAATCTACTTCTCAGGTATGAACTCTGGTTATGATAGTAGGACCCACGAAGTTTCTGGAATGAATCCCCATCAGTGATAGGTAATTATTATGTTTATGTGAAATGTCAGGGCAGCTTTTTTTTTTTTTGAGAAGCTATTAGGAAAAAATGGTTGATTCTAACCATCAAAATAATCTTTACCACAAGTCTGGTTCTTCAAGTAATGCACATGAGGAAAGTAACAGTGAGGAAAGTATTTTTCATTCCTTTTTACTCTTAAGTCAGCCTGTCATTTTGTGGGAAGGTCTTAAGCTGAAACATAAGAAAGGAATTATAATGATACTACAGAAATCATAGTCTGTGTATTCTTCTTAGACTTTCTGCATCCCTGACTCCAATGCAAATGGGAAGCTAAAATCATCAGGTCTGCTGGTGATGAGATTAGTCATGTAGCTTTTGCTTATTAGTGATTAGTCCTGGATTGTTCTTTTGTGTAGAAATATAGAAATTCCAATTTCTCTTGCACACCCAATCAGAGTGCTGCCATTTGCCAATCTAGTCAGGTGATTAGAATTATCCTCTTGTGCCTTTTCTTCATTTGATCATAGACCTAGGGTTGGAAAAGATCTTTGAGGTCATCTAATCCAACCTTCATCTTGCATATGAAGAAACTGAATCCCAGAAAGATTAAATGACTTTCCCCAGGGCCCCAGATCAATCACGATATCTTCTGACTCTGGAGTCCCCACTCTTTCCTCTGTATCATCCTCCATCTCATTTAAGTTTGATCTTTGCTTCTGCTTCTGGCAAATGGATGTGGTATAGGTAGCTGAGGATCAGTCTGAATTTTTCTAGGCCCTTCCACTGACTTTTTCAGTCACAACAATGGCAGATGATAAGACTTCAGAGATACTACTATTTGGTAGAGTTGTGAGTTAATATAACCATTCTGGAAAGTAATTTGGAACTAAATCCAAAGGGTTACAAAAATATGCATACCTTTTGATCCAGCATTATCACTATTGGTCGGGATCCCAAATATTTCATAAAAAGGGAAAAGGATTCACATGTGCAAAAACGTTTGTAGCAGCCCTTTTTGTAGTGTCAAAGAATGGAAAATGAGTTGGATGCACGTCAGTTGGGGGTTGGCTGAGTAAGTTATGATATATGAAACTAGTGGAATATTAATAGTTCTATAAGAAATGATGAGCAGGCTGATATCAGAAAAGCCTGGAAAGACTTATATGAACTGATGCTGAGTGAAGTGAGCGAACATTGTGCATAGTAACAAGATAATGTGATGCTTAACTGTGATAGACTTGACTTTTTTCAACAATGAGGTGATTCAAGGCGATTTCAATAGATTTGTGATGGAAAGTGATACTTGCATCCAGAGAGAATAATGGAGACTGAATGTGGATCAAAGCATAGTATTTTTATCTTTTTGTTGTTGTTTGCTTGTTTTTTTTTCTTATGTTTTTTTTCCCTTTTTGTTCTGATTTTTTGTGTGTATACAGTATGATGTATATGGAAATATATTTAGGAGAATTGCACATGTTTAACTTGTATCGGATTATTTGTTGTCTTAGAGAGGGAGGAAGGGGGTGAAAGGCAGAAAAATTTGGAACACAAGGTTTTGCAAAAGTGAATGTTGAAAACTACCTTTACATATATTTGAAAAAATAAGATACTATTAAAAGAAAAAAAGAAAAGGCTAAAGAGGTAGTCTAATCTAATTATGGGCCTTAAGATTTAAGTTTGATCTGGAAGTTATATTAAAGAGACTTATTTGTTAACTTAAGAGTCAAATGACTTAATTACAGGTGTCAGCAACACAAAAATATTAATTGGATTTGGTTCTCTATTGTATAGAACAAAATTGACAAATGTAAACATCCTCAAGAGGAAAATTTCATTTACTGATAACTTCTAATGGTCTTCCTAGAATCAGAAAGCCTAACTTAAAAGTAAAAAAAATGATAATAGAAGATTAAACAAAATCTTGAAAATCATAAATTTACTAATTGTTCTTAGCAAACTTGGCATTTAGCCAAGACAAACTAAAGGAAAAGATTACCAAAAAAGCCTAGGATCAACTCAGCCAACTAAAAAAAAAGTTAATCACTACTGATATTGAAATGCCTATAAACTTTTGAGACTGTATGCAATTTAAAGATTGTCAATTGCATATATCCTTTGCATATTGCCTTTGCATATATCCTGGGTTTTGTCTGACAAAGATTCTTTATCATAAAGAAAGCTTTCAAAAATCTGAGAATTTTTTCCCAGAGGTTTCCCTCTTCCATAGTTACATCTCTTTTGTTTTTTCTCTTCAAGTAATATCTCATCATCTGTTTATTAACCATATGCTATGGCCATAAATTCCCAGCCACAGATCAGTATATTGTGGAGAATGAAGTCATTCCTATTTTTGTTAAATTTCTTCATCCTTTAGAAGGGAGGGAGAGAATTCTGCATGAATGATCTCTTAGTTTATAATTTTCTTTTGCCCTTTGATATTGATAAGCATAGACAAAAGAATCTGAGTACAGATTTTATTTTTCAAGTGTCCATTTCTATATCCTACATATCCTTAGATCAGGCAGTGATTTCAGGAGAACTTAGAATTTATATCCAGTTTATGCTCTAAGGAGTACTGATATACCTGACAGAAAATTTAATTTTCATTCAATAAATATTTCTTGAAGTATATAATATTGTGTTAAAGACTAGGGAAGAATAAAAATTTAGAGGAGACATAGCCCCTACTATCTTGGAATTTATAATCTAATAGGGGGCTAAAACAAACTTTAGAGAGATGAAATGAATAGTGTTATGTGAGGTCCATGGGGAAAATTTGCTATTAACAGAGGGGTTCAGGGAAGGCTGAATGGAGAAGGTGATATTATAGTCAAATATTCAGAAGGAGGAAGGATATTCTAGGTATAGGCAGTGGCATATACAAAAACATGGAAGAGTTGTTAGTCCATCAATCAAATCACAATAGGCATTTCTTAAGTGCAAAAAACAAAACAAAACAAAACAAAAAACAAAATAAATTTCTAAGAGTTTGAGATAGGCTAGAAGAACACAGATGTAAAATCTACAGACAGCTGCTGTCTTCAAAGAGCTCTCATTCTACTGTCAGGTTATAGCATGTACATAGATAACTGCCTACAGAGAATGGTACACAAAACAAATACACAGTATAGTCGGAAGGGGTTACTAATAGTTATGGAAATCAATAAAAAGTTTCTTGAAGGAGGTGGCATTTGGGCCAAGGCTAAAGACAGCAAGGGATTTCAAAAAGTGGAAGCAAGGAAGAAAAGAATTCCAAGTATGGGGGACAGACAGGATAAAGGATTGGAGATAGGAGATGGGGTGATATGTGGGGAAATACCAAGTTAAGCAGTTTGTCTAGAATATAGAGTACTTAAAAAAGAATACTGTGGAATGAAGCTAGAATCAAACTGCAAAGCCAATCTAGAAGCCAAACTCCTTTAATTGCCAAAGAGAAAAGGGCTTTTTTTTATTCTAAAAGTAGGACTGAGACATGAATGCATTGTTGGTGAAGTTGTGAAATGATCCAACCATTCTGGAGAACAATTTGGAACTATAACCAAAGGGCTATAAAACTGTGCATACCCTTTAATCCATCAGTGTCTCTACTGGGTCTATATCCCAAAGAGACTATAAAAGAGGGAAAAGGACCCACATGTGCAAAAATGTTTGTAGCAGCATTTTTTATAGTGGCAAGGAACTGGAAATTGAGTGGATGACCACCCAGTTGGGGAAATGGCTGAATAAGCTATGGCATATGAAAGTAATGGAATATTATTGTTCTATAAGAAATGATGAAGGGGCAGCTAGATGGCATAGTGGATAGAGCACGGACCCTGGAGTCAGAAGGACCTGAGTTCAAATTTGACCTCAAACAATTAACACTTCTAGCTATGTGACTCTGGGCAAGTCAATCTCAATTACCTTGCAAAATTAAAAAAGAAAAGAGAAAAGAAATGATGAGCAGGCTAATTTCAGAAAAGCCTGGAAAGACTTACATGAGCTGATGCTAAGTGAAGAGAACATTGCACACAGTAGCAACAAGATAATGTGATCAACTGTGATGAACTTGACTCTTTTCAACAATGAGGTGATTCAAGGCAATTTCAATAGATTTGTGATGGAAAGTGACTTATGCATCCAGAGAGAGCACAATGGAGAATGAATGTGGATAAAAGGATAAAATTTTTACCTTTGTTATTGTTGTTATTTGTGTGCCTGTTTTTTCCCCTCTTTCTTGTGTTTTTTCCCCTTTGAATCTTATTTTTCTTGAACAACATGATAAGTATGGAAATATGTTTAGAAGAATTGCACATGTTTAATCTATATTGGATTGCTTGCTTTCTTGAGGAGGGGAAAGGGGTTGAAAGAGGAGAAAAATTTGGAAAAGGTTTTGCAAAAGTGAAGATTGAAAACTATTTTGCATATGTTTGGAAAAATAAATACTATTAAAATAACATTTAAGTGAAATATATCTTTAACCCCTTTCTGATATATCAGTTTGGTAACCCTTTAAATATGTAACTATTAGCTTGTCTGACATGATTTGTTCATGATTAAGCCATGTTGCTTTTTTAATCATTCATTGCTTTCTTTTCTATATTTAAAAAATAATTGAGTTCAGTGCAAATTTATTAAATATGAATGTATTGAAAATGCTACTAGATACTAGCAACTTAAAATAACTCTGAGGTACCATCTCATGCCTATTAGAGTAGCTAATGTGACAAAAAAGGAAAATGGAGGGAATATGGGAAAGCTGGGACACTAATGCATTGTTGGTAGAGATGTGAGTTGATCCAACCATTCTGGAGAGCAACTTGGAACTATGCCCCAAGGGCTATAAATTCTCTTTGATCCAGCAACACCACTGCTAGATCTATATCTTAAATTCATCCCCAAAAGGGAAAAAATACCTATTTGATTAAAAAATATTTGCAGCAACTCTTTTTCTGATTAATGAGATATTCATCAATTGAGGAATAGCTAACCAGCTGTGGTAAGTGATTGTAATGGAATATTATTGTGCTGTAAGAAATTACAAGTAGGATGGTTTAGAATAACCTGAAAAGACTTACATGAGCTGATGTACAGCAAAGTGAATATAACCAGAATATTTTCACGTAACATCAATGTTGTTCAATGAAGAATTGTGAATGTTAGCTATTCTCAGCAATTCAGTGATCTAAGACAATCCCAAAGGACTAAAGGTGAAGCATACCATCTGCCTGCAGAAAAAGAACAGATAATTGATTGAATACAGACTAAGAAAGAGTGCTATTTTTCGTTTTCAGAAAAAAAAGAAAGAACTTGGGTATATCAACATGAATGTAGTAGTTGAGCTATGGAAGTATATGACAAGAGAGAAAGAAAGAAAGAGATGGTATCTAATAGTGTCAAAAAGGTTACAAAAATTATGGAAGATGGGGATGGATAAAAAGCCCAGGGGATTTGATTATTATAAGGTAATTGTTGTTTAAAGGAGCAATGTAAGGAAAGTATATGTAGATACACATACATACACACACAAACACACACACGTCCCCATAATATTTCTTTGAAATTTGCTCTAGTTTTATTGTTTCCATTAAAGTCCTATCTGAACCCTTAAAATTATATGGACTTGACCCTTGGTTCTTAAAGGGCTATGCCAGCAGAGTGTAAACTCTATCACGTTTTGCCAAGCTGTATAGAATTTGAGTATTATTAGCCAAGAGTAATTTGTTTCTGCTGGCTAAGTGAGGACCAACTTAGCTAAATTTGGAGTGGCTCATCATCAAAAAAGTGACTACCAGGACATGGTTGTTTTAGGCTACAGTAACTAATGAAACCACATATTAAGAGAGAGGAAATGCAATTTCTGTTTGTAGAAGGCATTCCCACACAGATTAAATCGTTGATCCTTGAAAACTGTTAGGCTAATATTGGTAAATTTTGTTCTTTTTTGATTCAATAAAGAGTTCTGTTTTTATTGGGGAAAAAAAGAGCATAGCTGAGTAGAAAAGAGTGTAAAATCCTGACTCAGTTAATCTTGGTTATAAGAAGACAGGACTATCCTTAAAACAAGATTAACAACCTGATGCATTGAAAGGGATTTCACTGGAACCTGAGTGACCTGAGTTCTAATCCCAATTCATTTGTAAAATGAGATAATTAGACTATGGTTCCTGTTTGTACAAATTTTATGATTCAAAAAGCTCCAGAGGGCAAAATGAGTGAGTATTTTATTTTTATTTTTATTTCATGACCACAAAAACAAAAGCTGGAAACTTATCTCTTAGAAGGCATGAAAGATGAAGAAGTACTGAGGAGTAGTATTTGATTTATACACACATACATACACAGATATAAATATAGATATGTGGACATGTATGTATTTATAGATAGATATATGGATATATCACCTACAAATAACATTAATTCATAAATATATAAGAACATCTCTCATATAATAACTTCTGAACTACATCTAATAAAAAAAGGCTTCAAAATATAAAAGACAAAACAGAGTAAGAAAAAAGTATATGGGAATAGGAAGAAGGAATTATCTTCCCCAGTTTCCTAACCCAAGGATTATTCTAGAGTGTCTATAGAGGATGAGTTTCTATCCTAGCACTTTCATTCATTTGCAAAAAAATCCTGTGATTTTATTCTGTCTATACAATAATCCAATGAATATTAAACATGAAAGAAAAAAACAGTAGGCTAGTGACTTGTTCCATGACTATTTCTATGTGAACTCCATGGCATGTAAGAACAACAGCAACAATAACTATGAACTTATATAATATTTTACAATACACAAAATACTTTCATTAGGGCTCTTTGAGGTAGGAAATACAAATATTAAATCCATGTTATTGATAAAGAGGAGAGGCAATGTCTTAAGCAGATAGGCCTAGTTTTAAGTCATGCTGATATCTACTCCATTTGTTACCTGGGACTAATCTCTTAATCTCTCTTTATTCTTAGCACTTCTTTAAGATTTTTAGGTGTTGACCTGCATAACTCAGTGGTTTACTAACTAGGAAATTCTAATGCCAATGAAATAATAAATTCAGTCATATTTGAATTGTTTATGAGGTAAAGGGGTTCTCCAGCTAGGTATGGCTAACAAATTCAGGTATTTTGATCTTTCTTCAATTGTAAAACGAAGGAATTGGAGCAGATTGATTTCTTAACCAAGATTCTGTGAATTTTAAAAAGCATTTCAACAATTGTATTACTATATAATTGCTTTTTTGATAATAATGAAGATAATATCTAATATTTAAAGAGTGCATTAAAATTTGCCAAGTACCTTTATAAATATCATGTCATTTGATCTATATAACAACCATGGGAAGTTGGTGCTATTACTACTCCCATTTTATAAGTGAAGAAACTGAGACAAAGATTAAATGACTTTCCTAGGGTCACATGAGTAGTAAATGTCTAAGTTGGGATTGACTTGGGTCCAAAAATACTTTCAATGTCCAGTTTTCTAAGAAAACCCCAATTGGGATCATGAAGATTTGAATATAAATGAAAAATGACTACACTTCTGAATTTCAGGTTAGGCATACTACCATATATTTATATTGCTATACTACCTACATACAACTGCATAGTTCTGTAGGTTTTATTTTGTTCATTTAAAAATATTCTGAGAATGAGTTCATAGGCTTCACCAGACTGCCAGGGAGTTCACTGTACATGACAAAAAGTTAAGTAGTGTCACAGACAAAATAATTTCTAATGTTCCCCCCCCACTCTAAATCCTAGTATTCCAAGAATACTGTTCTTTATATATCTTTCTTTTCTGTCTCCTCCTTTCTCACAGTTATTTGGTAAATTTGGACTTTCAGACCAATTTTCTCAGCTGTCCCTGAATCTGTTTCATAGGCTTCTAGGGTGCTAAGGGACATGCAGGAGTTTCATTTAACACCTGTAGGCACCCAGCAGAGAGTCAGCCAAAAGTGCTGGGATTTGCTAAGCAAAAGCTTCAAATTAAAGCAAATTGATATTTGATTTGGGTGGGGATGTAGAGAAGGAGGAATGGTAAGGAGTCAGTCACCTTTGTTAGAGATGTGTGTGTGTGTGTGTGTGTGTGTGTGTGTGTGTGTGTGTGTGTGTGAATTCTGGGCCCAAGATCCAGGCTGCACTTAGATTTGCTGAGATGGCTTACTTTCCCTTCTAGACAAGATTTGGATTGACCTTGTAGATTGCCTGAAAGAGAATTGATATTGCCAATGAGCCCTCTTCTAGAAAGTATCTCAATGTTAGTTCAACCTAGGGGAGGGAGTAACGTTGTTAGAGTCTGAAGTGGCCCTAGCATGTATGTGGATTCGATTGAAGCTCTCCTTATTCTTGGGAACTCACAAGAAAGTAATTAGGTCTGAAAATAAGGCGAGAGCTAAGGGTTCAGCTTATGATTTAGTCCCACACATTTAGGAATGTTCTAGATCAGTGATTAAAATAAAATTACAATACTTCAATTTGTCCATTTGTAAAAGAGCACTAATAAAAGCTTCTACCTCTGATTTAGAACAAAGGGAGAGGTAAACATAGTGTAGAGAATTGTGGTGTCCCCTGCTTCAGGGTGAATGGTGGTATGATAGCACATCTATAGCTAAAAATGATCGGGGTTCAGGTTTTAAGATTTGATGGTGAATTTGACTTAGAAAACCATAACTTAACATTAGATTTTTTGTATTTTTATTTTTTTATTAAACATTTTATTTTATTTTATTTTGTTAAACTTTTTTTAAGTACTGGAATTTTTTTTTTGTTAAGCATTTCCCAATTTACATTTTAATCAAGTTTAGACAGCACTTAAGAGTAAATTCTTCAGGCCTCAAAAGTATGAAACCTCTCTCCTACTCTAAACTTACTAGATAAAATTGAAGTGCCTTGGCTTTTGGGGAATCCTACAAACTGCTATGGGAAAAACAATGAATTTGTATTCAAAGTCAAAGTCTAGCTTCAAATCTTAGTTCATTTCCCCTTCAGGCTTCAATTTCTTCATTTGTAAAATGCAGGTGGAGTGGACCAAAGTGTTCTCTAGGCTTTCTACTCCATAAATCTTATAAACAAATCAGATTTCCTCATTGCTAGTATAGGTTATAAACCTACTGAATTCACTTTAGCCTTAGTGAGACTACATTCCAGAGTGCTCAGCAAAGGATAATTTCTTCTTAGATTGGCTAATTCGTTGTCTTATAGATAGAGGAGGCCTTTTCTAGAGGGGAAGGTATCATTCTAATCTTTCTAGATTTGTGGCTGGAATCTTTACCTTCCCCTGTGTGCTAACATAATATTGCTTTTCAGCTCCAAGTTCCTGAAGGCTTCTTTCCTCAACTACTCAACTCTCCATTCTCCCTTCTAACTACCCAGTCCTTACCTATTCTTTTTCTCCAGTCGTGTGTCATCTCCCCACCCATTCATGAGATCCAGGAAAACCATCCCAGGACACAGTGAGTCCTCTCTTATCTGAACTTCCTTAGCCTTTGAGGTCTGTTGTGAAATTTAATTATTTGCTTCCTTGGTTGGTTACTTAACTATTTCATAGGGACTATGTCTTTATTTCTCCTGATAATATCCTGAAGTTCAAGAACTTTGACTTAGGATTATGAAATCATCAATTTATAGCTAAAAGAAACCTTATAAGTAAGTCATCAAGTTCCAGTCCTTTTGTTTTTCGGATGAGGATATTAACACCCAGATGCAGAGAGGTCATTGATTTATCTAAAATCACACAGCTAGTAGGCCTCTGAGGAAGGATGCAGACCCTGGTCTTCTTGATTTCAAGTATAGCATTCCATTCATCACACCATATTTATGCTTGACCTCAATTTTTTCAATTTGTAAAATGAGGGAGTTTGGATTAGATGATTTAATTCTTTTGAATGCTGATCTTTTATAGTTTCCTAACTTTTAAAATAATTTTCTCAATTGCTTTGAATCATATATAAATGCCAGGGGCAGCTAGAAAGGTCTCACCTCCAGCACTTACTAGCTGTATGTCCCTGGGCAAGTCATTTAACCCTGTTTGTCTCAATTTCTTCATCTGTTAAATGATGTGAAGAAATATCTTTTCCAAGAAAATCCCAAATGGAATCATGAAGAATTGGACACCTCTGAAAAACAACTGAATAAATATATAACTGCTGTATACATGGAGAAAAAGGGACCAGATCTATGAATGCAAATATAGGGAATTCTCTGACTTATTCTCTTAATTTCCTCTACTACTGAGGATCAACAGTAGATTTGTTATTGAATTATTTCAGTTGTGTACAACTCTTTGTGACCTCTTTTGGGATTTTCTTGGCAAAGATACTGGAGCGGTTTGCCATTTCCTTCATCTCATTTTACACATGAGGAAACTGAGGCAAACATGTTTAAGTAATTTACCCAGAGTCACCCAGCTGTTAACTGTTTCAGACCAGATTTTATTAGTCTTCCTAATTTCAAGCCCATGTCTCTATTCCTTGTACCACCTAGCTGCTTTAACTGCCCACAGAATATGCCCTCAGAATTGATTTCTGAGTGAAGGAGACATTAGTTTATGTGCTGCCTCTGCCATACTGGTTACTTCTTAGTATCCTGGGCATTCTGTAAGACCAAACTTATATAGATATGTGACCCTTGCTAAATGAAGAAATGGGGTATGGGGGTAGGAGTCTTCAGCATACTGGGAAGCCTCTAGCCATTTTGTCTCCAGGGCTTGGAAAACAGATTTTTCCTTAGCTGTACCAAGTTTTTCCATAATGGTATTTGGCATTGCAAGATAAACCCACAGTTGTAAAGAAGCTCCCTTAATTCTATCTTTCTTTAATAAAGGGATTGTGATTTCTGTTTGAAATCAGTCATTTCAACTCTGAGGATTGTTTCTACCCTTAATAGAAATCAATAAGACAAGCTACTGCCTAAAGGAGAAAGAAAGGAAATATCTGGCTACTTCAGGGTAGTAAATGAATGTAATCACTCAAAGTGTATGCTTTCTAATTTATAGCTATGTTCAGGACAGTTGGTTCGATGCTTTGTCCTCTGCACTCCTGCGGAACAGTGCCTATAGATGGATGGATGGCATCCCTCAGGGCAGCATGTTCAAATCCTTTTTTAATATACTTCATATATTAAACACCTTTCTGAGGTCAGACAACTTTGGAAAAGCTAACTGAGGTAATGTAACAGATAGAAAACCCATCACCTTTGTTATATAGAGCTGAAAAATAGTTTGGGAACTATCTAGTTGTTCAACTTTTCATTCAAATTTCACTAATTTAAAACAATTATATGTCAAATACCTACAGTATGCATAATACTGCAAAAAGTTCTCAGAATAGGGGCACAGGAAGTATAGAGCAGGGCTAATTGAGAAAAACACAGATGAAATAAAAGGAAATATATAAGCAAGGGAATGATAGCCTTATACACACTTTGTTCAATTCAGCCAAAATGTACTGAATGCCTATTAGGTATCCTTAGGGGACTGTATTAGGTACTGGATATATTAATGTAAAAAAACAATCATCCCTTATTGTCCAATAGCTTATTGTCCAATAAAGGAAAAGTGACATAAATGCAGATAATTATCATAGAATATAATTGAATATATAAGAAAAGTATACAGTGCCTATTCATAGAAGGATAGAATCCTATATACTCAACTAGATCTATCACTGATGTGGGTATTCTTTCTAATTTTGCAAATTGCAACTCATCTATATCACTTTTCCTATATTACTTTCATATAAATTTTCTTATAATTTCCCTATAAGATAGGGAAGCATTCAATGTGCTAATGATCTTCCTTGATTTCTCTAGACATGGCAGGAGTCTAGTGAAGAACATTAAACACCTAATGATTTTCCCTTACTTTAGTCACTTGAGCAACCTATAGAAAAAATTATTTAATAAACTAGAAAGATTTTATTGTTGCTGTTGATTCATGCCCAATTCTTTGGTACCTCATTTGGGATTTTCTTGACAAAGATAAGGGAGTGGTTCAGCTTATTTTACAGATGAGAAAAATAAGATTAAGTGACTTGCCCAGGGTCACATGGCTAAAAAGTATCTGAAGCAAGATTTGAACTCAGGAAGATGAGTCTTCTTGACTCCAAATCTTGCATTCTATCCACTGCCTGCCATATATATATATATATATATATATACATACATACATATATATGTATATGTATGTATGTATATATATATATATGTAAAACCTAGTTCTAACTATTTATCATGTCAGAAAACTAAAGCTAAGAATAGTGAAATTATTTGTCCAATGTCACATAGAAAGTTAGTAGCAGAACTGGTTCTAGAATATAACGATATGATTTTTGTCTTTGATAAGGGAAGTGATGGGATAGATAGGAAGGAAGCTGGAAGCAAAATTTGAGACACGTTTTTTTAGGTTTGACACTTCTCAATAACTGATCACTACTAGGAACAGATTGGGCCAAGATAAGGATTTTGACTACTGAAGTAGAAGTTCCTCCTCCAGATGGGATGGTTGACACCCTCTAAATATCAGTGTTCTGAGGTAGTTAGTTACCCCATCTAGTTGTTGTTGTTTATCCTTTATTTGGATTTTTTGGGACTAGGTCAAAGAGGAGATTCTTTGCTTCAGTTGCTACCTAGCCTTAATCACTGAACAAATGGCCTCATTCAAAGTGAGATCTGTTGAAGACCTTAGCTTAAAAAGGCTAAGGTCTCCCATTGGAACCCGGGCCATCTCCAGTAGTCCTGATCTATATTTGGCCATCGGACCCAGATGGCTCTGAAGGGGAAAATGAGGCAGGTGGCCTTGCACAGCCCTCCCTCACTTTAAATCCAATTCACTTACATGTCATGCCATCACCTCTCTGGTATCATGGTCCCACCACTCTCTGCTTTTGACTTCCTGTCCCATGCTCTTTTCATTGCCCCATATTGTCTCTTCTAATACCAATTTGATACTAGTTTCAGCCAGTCTTATCTATATTGTCTACCCAGTAAATTATATTCAATATCTAATACCATTCCCTATTTTTTCTGAAAATATTTAGTAACAGGGATAATATGAAATTTAATGGACTCTGATTCATTTATCAGATTGAAGAAGGGAATAAACTGGCTTTCTCTACTTCTATTCTCACCCTCCCACTAAAAAGCAGAGAAGAGAGGAAAATGGTGAACTGTTTGCAAAGAACTTTTCAGGGAGGTGAATATTTGAAGGAGACTGTAAACACACTGCCATGTAGAGCCTGTGGGCAAGTAAGGATAATTGGAATCCTGTTCAAAGAAGATATTTGCAGCTTTTTAATCACAAGTTTCTACTTTATTTTTCCCCCTACTGACAGATCTATTTCCACAGATATTTATAGTTCATGTTCCCAGAGGGTTGAAACCTTTCTATCTTTGTTGCTCACAAGTTTTCGTCTTCTGACAGAACAGAGCTGACCCTTTCCAAAGCAGTAATGCTAAGGTTAAATAGGTTAGACAGCCTACAATCTGTCAGCAGGGATCCAGCAGAGGTGCTTTTAGGCTTTCAGTAAGATGAAGGTAGTTCCTACTTCTCCTCATGGAAAAAGAAGCCCCAATAGAGTAAATTTAACTGTCTCTTCCTATATATAGCATATGCTAAAAAAGTCATGGTTTTCCTTCCAGAAATACATTTCCTCCAAATAAGGGTTCAAGTCATTCCATATTCAAATGTTATTTTATGACTATTATTAAGCATAGGTGGCAGAGTGGATAGAATTGCTTTTTCTGAAGTCAGGAAGACCAGAATTTGAATCTTGCCTCAGATTTTAGGTTTGTGACTTTAGTACCTTCCTCAGCCTCAGTTTTTTTTTTTTTTCATCTGTCAACTTAGAAGGTTATATATGCTGTATTTTAGAGACCTTAAACAGCTATTTGGATGCTAGTTATTATTATTATTGGAGTGATGACCATTTTTTCACTAAAGAGGAGCTTTACTTCACTAAAGAGGAAACATCTGTGCCTTATTATCTTATTTATCTTTGTTAGGACTATAAAATCCTCCATTAAATATGTACTCTGATGGTATCATGGTGCAGACTGATGCTTCACTACTCAAAGGCTAGACCATTGGAATCTAAGCTTAGATGAATCTTATCACTGTAATAAGGGATTTAAGAACTGTTATTTTGGGAATTGAAGTATAACATAAGACATTCAGTTCCAAGCAAGCATCTCCTTCTCAGCCCTGAGATTGTGGACCAACTTGATCTTTGAGCTAGAAGGAAGAACTAAGTCATGTTACAAAATTATTAAAGATATACACATAATCTGAGAGAGACAGACTGAAGAAGCTATGGAGAACTCAGGAGCTGAAAAGCAACAGCAAAGAGGTTAGCTTTCCCAGCTCCAGATTTAATGAGCTGAACCAGAAAGAACCATTGGCATGGGGATGATAAGGAAAAGGTGAAAGAAAAAGCAGGTCTGAGCAATAGTGGACAATAGAGTCTGAAGAGGGCTATCAGTCCTCAAAGGCATTTCAAAGTCAAAGATTGATTCAAGCCACTGGGATTACTTTTACCTGAAAAGATGTGCTCTTTCCTCAACTTCTATTGCCTACCTTTTATTATTTTATTATGGAGACTGAATGTGGATCAATGTATATACTGTTTTTATCTTTTTGTTTGCTTTTTCTTTCTTGTGTTTTTTTCCCCTTTTGTTCTGACTTTTCTTTTATAACATGTCAAATATGGCAATATGTTTAAAATGATTGTATATATACAAACTATCATAGATTGCTTGCTTTCTTGGGTACAAGGGAGGTAAGGGAGGAAGAAAAATTGGCATTCTAAATCTTACAAAAATGAATGTTGAAAACTATCTTTACTTGTAATTGAAATAATAAAATATTATTGAGAAATGAAAAAAATAAAATATATACTGATTGGAAAAAAAGATTATAAGCTCCTTATGGGCTGGAACTCTGTTATTTTTCATCTTTGTATCCTTAGCATTTAGCATAGTGCCTTATACAAAAAAAGTTCTTAATACATGTTTATTGACTTGAGCTAATGAAATCCTAAAATTTTCAAAGTATCAAGGGATACTTTTAGGGGAAATTTAGGGGAAGATGGCTTCCTTCTCCCTCATCCTAGGTGACATTCTGCTTTTACTGTGAACAAAATGGGCAAGTATACTGGGTGTCCTCAAGAGGATGATCTATCTGTCCCTGGTTTTCCAAAAGCCAAAGGCTATAAAAAATTAGTGTTGAGCATAATGGTAGCACCATGCTTTGGAGTTAACCCACACCTTTGAGAAATAAATCTGTACCCTAGTAACCCTAGTAATTCTCGGGTCTTTTTTACCTGGACTTATAGGACTTTGTGTTCTTACTCATTTTTCTCATGGAAGCAAGTAGAGAACCTACTTCCTCTATGGGTTCTTAATCTAATTTTTTTTCTAATACTGGATCCCTTTGGCAATGTGGTAAACTCTATGGACCCCTTCTCATAAAAAAAACTAAATGCAAGAAATAAAATAAATAGAATTACAAAGGAAAACAATTACATCAAAATAGATTCATCAATTTTTTTTTTAAGTTCATAGACTTCAAGTTAAGAAACCTTGCTATATATTGTACAATGTAAAGGCTCTGTAACTTGAGTCTCACATAACTGACTTCCAACTTCTTCAAATAAACCAATGTTTATCCCAATCAATGCAGAAATCAGGAAAGATTCGTTGTGTTCAGACACAAAACAAACGGTTGCTTATTGTTTTTTTTCCTCTAAAACTCACTAGCTTCTTGAGAAATTCTACAGTCCTGATAAAAGTGTTCCTTTTTTCCTCCTGAAGTCACAGAAACTGTAGGAAATAGAACTACACATGCCAAATTCCACCCCTCTCATGCCCTCATAAAATGGCTGGAAAGTAAAATGTTAATCTGAGAGTTGCTATGTAGCACAGCAGCACAAATCTCTCTAGCTTCAGTCTTCATTGTTTACTGTGTTATAGAAATTTCATTTTGACCACATAGAAGATGATAGAAATGATTCTTTTCATTCTGATTGACATAATATTTCTTCTGTTCACCTGCTTGTGTTTCTTCCATTACAGCTAATCATGCAGCAGTTTAAATATCCCATTGTTTTCTATCCTCTGTACTAGCTAAGAAAAATGTGTGATGAAAAGAATTACTTCATTAAAGTTAGAATGCAGTTATAAAACTTCCCCACAATAGCCTAACCAGGTATGAATTAGAATTACCTGTTCCATTCTTCAACAATAGTGAAATGAAAAGGGTATTATAATTAGAAGTAGAAAGAACTATGAAGATCTTCTTATCTAATCTCTCACCCAATTTAGTAATCTTCACAGCATTCCTGATTCTAATACTACAGTGCTTATGATGATAGGGAAATTCGGTATATTTTACAAAGTGCAAATGCAGCAAGAATGAAAACTGATGTCAGAAAATGCATTCAGTCATTTAGGAAACTTCATGGCCCCCATGACATAGGGAAAAAGAGCACTGAACATGAACTTGGGAGATCTACATTTGAATCCTGGATGTAACATTTTTTGTGTGACCACAGACAAGTCACTTAACATCAAAGCCTCAGATTTTTTGGTTTTGTTTTGTTTTGTGTTTGAAATAGGGATATTATTGAAATTATTCTACTAGTCTTGCAAAAATGTTGTAAAGATTACTTTATAAACCTAGAGATGTGGTATAAATATGTAAGCATATATTGGATTTAACATATATTTCTACCATGTTTAACATATATTGGACTATTTGCCATCTAGGGGAGGACGTGGGGAAAGGGAGGGAAAATTAGAACATAAGATTTTGTAAGGACTAATGTTGAAGAATTGTCCATGCATATGTTTTGAAAAATAAATAATTTTTTAATAAAAATTAAAAAACAAACCCAGAGATCATATGTAAATAAATTTATTATATTCTATATGGTTGTGAAAAAAATAAACCTGTCACAGATATGAAGTCCTATTTCATGGGTAGTTTAGTTGGAATCACATGGCTTCTAGGCAGATTCTACACTCCAACTCTCTGTCTCACCCCCCTTTCCTTTTTCTGGCCTTACCCAGAAGTGGGTAGTACAGTGAGTGGGAAGGACATTCTAGTTAGTGAGAGAACTTTACTTGAATCCAGCTCTACTATTTAATATAGATAACTGAGTTCAAACCTGGTCTCAGGCACTTACTAGCTATGTGACCCTGGACAAGTCACTTAACCCTGTTTGCCTTAGTTCTTCATCTGAAAAATGAGTTGGAGAATGGCAAACACTATAGTATCTTTGCCAAGAAAACCTTTAAGAGGGTCACAAAGAATTGGATATAACTGAACAACATAACTGCTATTTACTAATTGTGTAACTTTTAGTCAGTCACCTGTTTTCAGTTTCTTTTAGTTGTGAGATGAAAACATTGGACTAAATTACTTCTAAGGTCTCTTCTAGCATAAACCAAATGATCCTTTGCACAAGTGGGGAATTACTGACTAGAACCTACATGGCTTCCATAGCTTCCACATATAATGTAGTTTCCTAACTTAGTTCAGCAGCCATCTGGCTTGCCATCAGACATGTGCAGGCTGGGAATTTAATATTCTGGACCCTTTGCTTCTGGTATCATGCTCCTAAGTGGTGTTCCTCAGGTGCTGACATTCCCAACACTTTAGTACCTAAAAGAGAGGTTCTCTTTCCCATCCCACCCTTCATTTCCTCTGAACCCCCACCTCCCACACTAGCCCACCACTACCACCATCAAAAAACACTTAAAGACTTCCCTCAATAGGTTTGTTGCAACCTATATTCTGTCCTTGGAGGGGGGTGGGGAGAAGAGGAAAAAGGAAATCAACAAGTTAGCAGTATAACTCAGAACTACAATCAACCAAATTTAATCAGATTTACAAATGAAAAAATATACAAGGGTTGACTGTTTTAGCTTGATCTCATAGAAAGACAGACAGCTCAATGCATGTTTATCACTGAATCTGCTTATCTATGTGGGCCTAATCTTAAATCACCTAATTTGATACACTTATCTATTTAGGATGGTCTGCCAGGAGGGAGCTGAGTATATTCTATGGCTAGGTGAGCAAGCCAGAAAAGTTCTCCCACCTGACTCCATAGAAAGTTGGAGTAGAAAGGCCGTGTATTTCTTCAAATGATCCATCATTTTAAGAGGCAAATATGGCAGATCCTTCATCTCAGCTGAAATTTAGTTTCCCTAGGGGCAATTTTGCCAACTTTCAAGAGTCATAAAGTCACAGAATTTCGGAGTTGGAAGCAATTTATCCCCTCATTTTATAGATAATATTGCCTGGCCTTGTTTAAAAATAATATGTGTCCACCTTAAGGTAGATTTTGCTTTTTGATCTATTGTATCTACTGAAAGTATAAGAAAATAAGAGTGAAAATAAGGCCAAGAAAGGTGAATCCCAAAGAAGTCAAATGACTAATCTTAAGTCCAATAGCAATTAAGACTCTTTTTATTTTCTTTTTATCTTAGTGAACATCAAAGATCAAAAATATGTGATATGGAATAGAAAAGAATTGTACATGAAACTATAAATCTCTTTTATATAGTTTGCTTTTTTTTCAGCACACAACAAATTCAGTATACAGTCTTTAAAATTATCCTGCATTTCTGAATATCCTTTTCTTCTCTTCTTATTCTTCTATTCTAATTATCCCTCTCCATTCCACCTGCTTCCACAAATTGAAAAAAAGACCAACAATCTTTGTAACTAATATGCACAAACAAAACAAATTCCTATATTGATAATATATAAATGTGTATCTTTGGAATCCATCATGGAATCCATGTGATGGAACCCATCACCTTTCTCATGGTAGATAGCATGCATCATCACTGTTCCTCAGGTTCTATTAAAACACTAGAGAGTATAGGAATAAATGAACTTTTCCTTAAAATGATCAGAAGTGTCTATTTAAAACCATCATATGCAATGAGGACAAACTAGAACCATAAGATTAGATGGTGAAACAAGGTTGCCCACTATCACCCCATTACTATTTAGTATTGTATTAGAAATGTTAGTTTTGGCAATAAGAGAAGAAAAAGAGATTAAAGGAATTAGAGTAGGTAAGGAGGAAATCAAATTAGCACTTTTTGCATATGATATGATGGTATTCTTAGACAACGCTAGAGAATCAACTAAACTACTAAAAACAATCCACACTTGAGCAAAGTTGCAGGATACAAAATAAATCCGCATAAATCACCAACATTTTTATATATTACCAACAAAGTCTAGCAGCAGGAGATACAAAGAGAAATTCCATTCAAAATAACTGTTGATAGTATAAAATATTTGGGAATCTATTTGCCAAAGGAAAGTCAGAAACTATTTGAACACAACTACAAAACACTTTTCACACAAATAAAGTCAGATCTAATCAGTTGGAAAAATATCAAGTGTTCATGGGTAGGTCAAACAAATATAATAAAAATGACAATATTACCTAATTTATTCTACTTATTTAGTGCCATACCAATCAAACTCCCAAGAAATTATTTTACAGACCTAGAAAAAATAACAAAGCTCATCTGAAAGAACAAAAAATCAAGAATTTCAAGGGAATTAATGAAAAAAAATGCCATTGAATATGGCCTAGCTGTGCCTGACCTAAAACTATATTATAAAACAGAGGACATCAAAACCATTTGGTACTGGTTAAGAAATAGAGTAGTCGATCAGTGGAATAGGTTAGGTTCACAAGACAAAATAGTCAATGACTATAGCAATCTAGTGTTTGACAAACCCAAAGACTCCAGCTTTTTTTTGCTGAGGCAATTGGGGTTAAGTGGCTTGCCCAGGGTCACACAGCTAGGAAGTGGTAAGTGTCTGAGGTCAGATTTGAACTCAGGACTTCCTGACTTCAGGGCTGGTGCTCTATCCACTATGCCACCAAGCTGGCCCACTCCAGCTTTTGGGTTAAGAACTAACTATTTGACAAAAACTTCTGGGAAAATTGGAAACTTCTATGGCAAAAACTAGGCACTGACCTACACCTAACACCATATACCAAGATAAGGTTGAAATGGGTTCATGATTTAGATATAAAGAGTGATATTATAAACAAATTAGAAGAACATAGAATAGTTAACTCTTAGATCTGTGGAGAAGGAAGGAATTTGTGACCAAAGAAGAATTAGAACTCATTTTTGAGCACTAGATTTGAACACTAAATAGATAATTTTGATTATATTAAGTTAAAACATTTTTGTAAAAGTGCAGACAAAATTAGAAGGGAAGCAATAAATTGGGAAAAAACACTTTTACATTAAGGGTTCTAATAAAGGCCTCATTTCTAAAATATATAGAGAATTGATTCAAATTTATAAGAATATAAGCCACTCTCCAATTGATAAATGGTCAAAAAATATGAATATACAATTTTCAGATGAAGAAATTAAAACCATTTCTAGTCATATGAAAAGGTGCTCTAAATTACTATTGATCAGATAAATGCAAATTAAGACAACTCTGAGATACCACTCACTACACACCTGTCAGATTGGCTAAGATGACAGGAAAAGACAATGATGGATGATGGAGGGAATATGGGAAAACTGAGACACTAATACATTGTTGGTGGAACTGTGAATGGATCCAGTATTCTGGAGAACAATTTGGAATGATGCTCAAAAAATTATCAAACTGTGCATACACTTTGACCCAGCAGTGTTTCTATTGGGCTTATATCCCAAAGAGATCTTAGAGGAAGGAAAGGGTCCCACATGTGCAAGAATGTTTGTGGCAGCCCTTTTTGTAGTGGCAAGAAACTGGAAACTGAATGGATTCCCATCAATTGGAGAATGGCTGAATAAATTATGGTATATGAATGTTATGGAATATTATTGTTCTGTAAGAAACGACCAGCAGGATGATTTCAGAGAGGCCTGGAGAGACTTTCATGAACTGATGCTGAGTGAAATGAGCAGAAACAGGAGATCATTATACACGGCAACAACAATACTGTACGATTATCAATTCTGAGGACATGATTCTTTTCAACAATGAGACGATTAAGGCCAGTTCCAATGATCTTGTGATGAAGAGAGCCTTCTACACCTAAAGAGAGGCCTGTAGGAATTGAATGTGGATCACAACATAGCATTCTCACTCTCTCTGTTGTTTGCTTGCGTTGTTTTCTTTCTCATTTTTTTCCTTTTTGATCTGATTTTTCTTGTGCAGCGTGATAATTATATAAATATGTATACATATATTGGATTTAACATATTTTTAACATGTTTAACATATATTGGATTTCTTGTCATCTTGGGCAGGGGGTAGTGAGAAGGAGGGGAAAATTTGTAACACAAGGTTTTGCAAGGATCATTGTTGAAAAATTTTCAATGCATGTGTTTTGAAAATAAAAAAGCTTTAATAATAATAATAAAAAGAACTCAGAAAAAAAGGAGAAAAAAAGAGAAAACTAGACCTGACCTCTTGAGTTTCTTTGGGCCATTACTGTTCATTTTCATCACTGAGGCTATAGTTATAATTCAGGAAAATCAGGCTAGATTGAGCTTATAAAAACCATAGAAACACAGAATATAGAGTTCAAAGGATTCTCATTAGCCATTTAGTTCAACCAGTACCTGTGAAAGAATCCACATTATGATGTATTCAATAAGTGGTTGTTCAATGGATGATGCATCATCCATTTGATTTTTCCTGTGTAGCTAGTTAAAGGGTTATATAGGGAGAATACTCCCTAAAGTGTTGGGAGGAAAATGTTTGTACACTTGTTATTGTTATAGCTTTGAAGAAAATATTGCATTATAAAAAGTTAATTTATGTAAAGTGAACCATGTACATTTATATAGGACCATTAGTCATTATTTATGTAGAATGAAACTGATGCACTAGTCACTAGCTTGTGTGTAAAACCCTAGGCCCTTTTAAAAACTGATAATTTTTGGTTAAATGCCTAGTTGTTATAGAATTATATCTATAAGAAATTAGCCTAGGGGAGGACCCTCAGAAAGTTGTACTGATGAATATTTAGGGATGGAACTATGTGGTCTCATCTGACAGATTATTGTCTTCTTCTGCTCTTCTATTTCTAAAACTGAATTTGCATAAATTATACTAATCAATTAAAAAGAAATTAAATATAGCAGAAAGAAAGTTAACTCAAAATTTCAACATCCTTGGGCTGGAAAATGCCATCCACATCCAGAGAGAGGACTAGTGTTTGGACTAGAGACTAGGACTAGAAGGCATAGCATTTGTTTTCATCTTTGTTTTTTTCTTTCTCATGTTTTTTTTTCCCTTTTGGCCTGATTTTTCTTGCACAATATGACAAATATGAAAATATGTTTAAGAGAATTGCACATATTTAACCTATATCTGATTACTTGCTGTCTTGGGGAGGGGGCAGGGAAGGAAGGGAGGGAGAGAAATTTAGAACATAAAATTTTACAAAAATGAAGGTTGCAAACTAAAAAAGGAAGTTGGCCTCAAAACCACAGTTTGAGTGGTCTCTGGGAGGGTTGGTTTGAAATTTATTTCAAGGGGCAGCTAGGTGGTGCAGTGGATAGAGTACCAGCCCTGAAGTCAGGAGGACCTGAGTTCAAATTTGATCTCAGACACTTACCACTTCCTAGCTGTGTGACCCTGGGCAAGTCACTTAACCCCAATTGCCTCAGCAAAAAGGCAAAAAAAAAAAAATTATTTATTTCAGTTCCTGCATAGCATAAGTCCAACTAAAATCACACCCAAAATTTAAATATGCATGGTAAAAGACTCAATGAGTCAATTACAGTGGATCTGGGATTACTCCCAAAGGTCATTTTTTGCTTCTTTGCTCCTTATGTATCATTGATGCGTTAACTTTGAAATTATCCATGGACTCTGACTACTGGATTCCTGTGGCTCATCTTCCTGACCTTTCAAAACTCCCAAATTTGACATGGTCTTTCACCAGATGTAATGAGGTAAATGAAGCCAGAAGAAGCTAAGCAAAAGAAGAAAGAGATAAAGTTGACAGACCTTTTTGAATACCTCTGCAAATAATCCAAGATCTTCTTCAAATGAGGTTAGTTGATCAGAACCAAATACAGTATGTCTACACATGCACCATAGTCTTTGCAAGGCATTTTTCTTACACATTACAGTTTTCCAGAATCAGGCATCATCCCAGATTTCTGGGTACTCTACTCATACAACAGACCCCTATTACATATCGGTTGGTTTGGGGGGAAGAAATCCACCATTCAAAGAGTTATACCTGAGCTTAACATCAAGGATAAGGCCTAAGGTCAGGCAGTGAGGAGGACAAAAGATGCAAAAAAAATAATAAGATAGGGTTTTGGTCTATCAAAAAACTGTTGGTAAGGAGTAATAATGCCCTAGAGAAAAGCAAGATAAGGGACAAAAAAAAGACTGATCTTATGGGGAATAAACCTTTTCCAGGGAATAGAAAGTGGTAGTTCCCCAAAGTATGGACTCCAGAGAAATAGAAGATTTAATATATGTGAGGATGGGCTCATTCAAAAACCTAAGTTTTCTTTCCCTGAGACCAGTTGAGGTAGCATTTGATAGTTCTTTCCCCAAATGTCCATGGTGCTGGCAGGAAAGGGGAGGAGAGGAAAAGACTCAAAATTTTATGTAACACTGGGAGATTCTTCCTTCATTGCTCTCCATAGTATTCACCATATTTTAATTATTCAACTGAATGTGATTGATGGATCCTTACTCTAGCTAGTCCTTCATCCTTTTGGGAAGCCTTTGTGTACAAACCAGGGCAAGACAGTGATTATGAATGTAATTTTCTCTTTTTTTCCTTATTTGAAATTTGAAAAAAGCCAAAGTACTTAGCATCTCTCTCATTCCTGGCTTTATTTTCCATTTTGGGAACTCCTTGCCTGTTGAAGACAATTCTTCTGTATCTTCTTAATACCGTCTACTCCCTGAAATAGCTTTTATCTTGTTTCCTTGTGACTTATTTGCCGACCATCTATAACATAATAGGTTGTGTTATAGTGTCTAGATTGTGTTTATAGGGGAAAAGAACATATCTTTTTGATCATGTCAATAGGGAATGATTTTTCATTGTAGAGATTTTCTCTTTGAGTGATTTTACGCTTTTCTTTATTTGTTGACCCATTATAGTTTAGAATGAATGATTTTGATGGTATGTATGTGAGACAGAGATAGAGAGGAAAGACAGAGACAGACAGACAGATAGAGATAGAGAGAGAAAGAGACCTTTTTGACAATCTGGTAAATCCTGTGGAACCTTTCTCAGAATAATGTTTTTAAATGCATAAACAAAATCTATTGGATTACAAAGGAGACCAACAATATTGAAATACAATTGCAAAAAAAAAAAAAAACAAGTTCACATGACATTAAAAACACCTTGTCTAGAAGGTATTATGGTAGAGCCAACTAGCCTTTGACTTAACAACCTGGACTTCTAGTTCTCTCTCTAGCAATAAGTCCCTGGATAATCTTAGGCAGATCCTTACCCCAATCTCTTCTGAAGGGATGAGACTAAGTAACTTTCAAAAATCTCTCCTAGTTTCTGATTATTAATTTTTGTACATTCTGTTTTTAAAGCAGCAGAAAAGAAAGATGAAGATAACTTTTTTGAGAATTGTGCTCTGCAATTTGGAACTATGCTCAAAAAGTTATCAAACTGTGCATACCCTTTGACCCAGCAGCGTTTCTATTGGGCTTATATCCCAAAGAGATCTTAGAGGAGGGAAAGGGACCCACATGTGCAAGAATGTTTGTGGCAGCCCTTTTTGTAGTGGCTAGAAACTGGAAACTGAATGGAAGCCCATCAATTGGAGAGTGGCTAAATAAATTATGGTATATGAATATTATGGAATATTATTGCTCTGTAAGAAACGACCAGCAGGACGATTTCAGAGAGGCCTGGAGAGACTTGCATGAACTGATGCTGAGTGAAATGAGCAGAACCAGGAGATCATTATACACAGCAACAACAAGACTATATGACGATCAATTCTGATGGACATGGCTCTCTTCAACAATGAAATGTTTCAAACCAGTTCCAATTGTTCAGTGAAGAAAGCCATATACACCCAGAGAGAGGGATGTGATATGTGGACCACAACATAATATTTTCATGCTCTCGATCGATGTTTGCTTGCATTGTGTTTCCTTTCTCTGATTTTTCTTTCTTGTAGATACGATTTCTCCTGCACAACAATGATAAGTGTGGAAATATGTATACATATATTCGATTTGTCAAGTATTTTAACATAATTAACATGTAGTGGATATCCTGCCATCTAGGGGAGAGGTGGAGACTAGGGGGAAAAATTTTGTAACAGAAAGCTTTGTAAGGGTTAATGTTGAAGAATTACCTATACATATGTTTTGCAAATAAAAAGTTAAAAAAAAAGAAAGAATTGTGCTCTGTTGAAGATCCAAAAATCTTCCCTTTCCTCTATTCTCTCTTTCACCAGCCAAAATGCAGGCTTAAACATTTGTCAAAGACGACAATTTCATGGACTTAGAGCCAAAAGGGTCATTGAGGTTATTGAGGCTGAGCCCCTCATACCATAGATGAGAAGATAGAGGCCCACTGTGGGGAAATAACTTGTCCAGGGTGACATATCTAATTAGTGTCTATTACTGTTGTTGTTGTTCAGTTTCATTTGTGTCTAACTCTTCATGATCCCATTTGGAGTTTTCTTGGCAAAAATGCTGGAGTGGTTTGCTATTTCCTTTTCCAGCTCCATGCATCATTTGACATATGAGGTAACTGAGGTAAACAAGGTGAAATGACTTGCCCAGGATCACACAGCTGTGTGTGACCTCATTACGAGGTCAGATTTGAACTCATGTCTTTCTGACTCTAATCCCAGTGCTCTGTATCCTGGGCCACCTACTTTTCCACCTCTTAGTGTCAGAGGCATTTCACATTCAGGACTTCCTAATCCTCAGTTGAGTATGCTCCCCACTACAGCATACTACCTCCCAGAAGAAATAGTGTGAGAAGACCTTAGTACCTTGGCTGATAACTCAAAGGGCAGGTCTTGCAATTGTGGGGTTATTAGATAAAAAGGTGCATTTCATGGTCATCATCCAGACCATGTATTAGTAGAATCATATCTATTTTGGGATAAATGCAGCTTTGCCTCATGGTACCAGAATAGGGCAAGGGTCACTTCTTTATCTTAGCTATTCTTTATTGACCATGCTTTATCTTACTCCATGGCCTCTTCTTGCTCTGCTTCACTCTACCAGAGTTCCACCACTAAAGTTTCCCTTCCTAAAAACCTTCCTTTCCCAACACTGCTTTCTAACTATTGAAGGGTAGATTAAGTTGCCAATGCTGGTAGGAGAACATGCAGAAAATAGTCATCTTCAATAAGATAATTACTTTATCTTTTTGAGAAATTGTTACATAGGATTCCCATTAGCTGGTGGTCTTATTTGTTGCCTTGTTAGTAAAGATAATCTTTTTTTTAATGTTTGATTAGGGAATTAGAATGAATGCTGTGTGGAGCTATATATCCTATGCTGGAGTGACATCCTTTGCTGGAGAGTCTATCTGCTTGGTTTGGTTCATAAATATTTGGTTCATAAACTTGCCTCCCACTCTCCCAACTTGATTTTTTCATGGTACGAGAATTCCTAATTATGGATCTTAGTCAATCATTTTCAGCATTTTTTCAAAGGAGACTTAGAAACAGCCTTGGACAATGACTGATCTCTGTCTCTGGCCACTTTTTTATAATGTTACTTAGATGTCACTTCTCTCCACTATCCGTGCCTCTTGTGGGTGTCAGTAATGCTGGCCTTATGGGCATTGACATTACTTGTTGGTTTAGATGTAAAGGAAATCTCAGGCAGCCCATCCAAGCTGCTAAACAAGATATAGTCCTATTCAGACGATAGCCATGAAAAGGCAGCACCCTCATTGCCTCAGATAATGGAAGGAGTTAAGAGGAACTTTCAGAAGAGATCCTATTAGAGGCTAGAGCATAAGGCGAGAGGTAGACCATCAGCATTAGTAAGTGTAATGTTCTTAGAAGCAGAAACAGAAGGCTCCTGTTGGTTCTTAGTGTATTTTGGTTCCAGGTCACTGAAAATTCCCAGAAGTGTCTAGAGCTGATGCTGACATGGCCTAATACCCTGCCTGGCCCTTAAACCTCATGAACTCTCAGGTGCTCTATAATGCTATTGAAGCTTAACCAATTCCACAATTCTTTCTCCTGAGAATTTTGTTCAATTATGGCAAATTTATGGCAAAATTTCCCTTAATAGCTTGGGTGGGGAGATGGAGCAGGTCTAGCTCTGGCTCTATCACTCACTAGCTGAATAATCTAGACCAAATTACTTGACCTCTCTGGGCTTTGATTTCTTCACTTATAAAATGAAGGAGTTGGACTAGATGACCTCTAAGATCTCTTCTAGCAGTAAAATGTTATGCTAGGGAAAATGCATTGAGACGGAGAATGGGACAGTGGGACATAATTGTATGTATTCTTAAATTTAAATATGAAAATGGAAAATGTCAGGGAGCTTTGTCCTGAATTCTTCAGAATTACCAAGTAATTGGTTTCTTGAAAAACAGCATTTTTAGGATCATAGAATTTCAAAGTAAAAAGGTCATGAAAGATCATATAGTCCAGCTCCCTACTTATACATATAGGAAACTGAGATCCAGAAGGCTAAAGGGACTTGCTCAAACATTTAGTCTATAAATAACATATTAAAAATTCGGACCCGGTCCCAATGTTTAAAAAATATAAGTCATTAGGAACCACTCTAGGTTTCACAGGCCACTCATTTAACATGCAAACCCATTCCCAATAAGTTATTAAATATATATTGATCAATCAAATGTGGTCACATTGCTATTTACTCTGAGAGAGTTGTATTATCCACTCACTATGAAATCAAAACAGTAAAATATGCATGGTGATTGAGAAGCTGAGTCAAGTGAGGATAGAATATAACCAACCATGGCTCCAATCCAGGGAATACCAAAGATATTTATTTCTTCAGAGGAGCAAAGTATTTCTAAGAAAAGCAATATGCCAGGGCAATCCTTTCCCCTGGTAGCAATTCTGGTGCCAGGGAGCAAGAAATAAACTCTCAAAGTTAACTTTTTCAGAGAAACATTGATGATGTGGGTTGAGGCAAGAGCTTTAAGGAAACACTTTGCCCCTCAGGATACAAAGAGAGAATTAGGTGAGAAATCAGCCACAGTTGGGGAAGTAGAGAGAACAGGGCTGGATGAGGCTGCGTGCTCCTACAGAGCACCGACAGTGTGCTAGGTCTACAAATAACTGGACCATTCTGAAAGGGGAGCCCGTTATTCAGGAGACAAAATTGTTTACTGAGAATAGCACTAGAGTCAGAAAATACGGGCTTGACCCTTGGTTCCAACACTAAGGCTCAGTTCCCTCACAATCACGCTCCTGCTAACTGTCTCACTAGGGGGCAGCTAGGTCTGTCCTCAGATACTTAGTAGCTGTGTGACCCTGGGCAAGTCTC
>JAJPUD010000163.1:305165-318342 GCA_023553655.1 Myrmecobius fasciatus | reverse complement strand
TATGGGGGCAGCTGGGTCTGTCCTCAGATACTTAGTAGCTGTGTGACTCTGGGCAAGTCATTTAAACCTCTCTGCTTCAGTTTCTTCATCTGTAAAATAAATTGTAGAAGGAAAAAGCAAACATTCTTTGCCAAGAAAACCTTAAATGAAGTCACAAAAAGTCAGAAAAACGGAAACAATGCAACAACTACCTAGGGTCATTGTGAATTTCAAATGAAACAATGCATGTAAAGAACACTGTAACCATACGGATAGCTAGTCTTATTATTCACTGCTTAATGGGGAGTAATCAGAAATTTCTGAGTTAGATGAATGTCAGGGTCAAAACCACGCATTAGATCTAGCATCATCACATGCCTCTCCTCCTGCTTCCCTATGCCCTTTCAGTGCTTCTGGCTATGTGGCAGCGAGGAGCTAGGTCTGCAGTCAGGAGTACCAGAGTTCAAATCCAGCCTCATATGAGCTAGCTGGCTCTAGGCAAGCCACTTAACCTCTATCTATCCCAATTTTCTCAACTATAAAATGCCAATAATAATAGTACCTACTTTCCAGGATTATCAAGCCCTTAGCACAGTGCCTGGAACATAGTGAGTCCTCTATAAATGCTACTTTATTATTGTTATTATATTATCATGCATATTATTCTTGCTCATTATTATTTAGGGCCCCTGAAACCTGGTATCCAACCTCCTTAGAAATCTTCCCATGTGTCAGGTATTTGCCTCTTAAAATAAAAGTGTCTTATTTTGTGTGCCCCACCCCATTCTTAGCCAACTAATTTGATTTAAATACACACTCACACATACTCACACACATACTCACACACACACACTCACACACTCACACACTCACACTCGCACACACACTCGCACACACACTCTTACACACACTCATACTCACACACAGCTCACATACACTCACACGCAACTCACACACTCACACACAACACACACACACACTCTCAGACACATACACACACATACACACATTCACACACATACACACTCACACACACTCACACACACACTCACACTCACACACTCGCACACACACTCTTACACACACTCACACACACAGCTCACATACACTCACACGCAACTCACACACTCACACACAACTCATACACACACATACTCATACACACACAACTCACACACACATTCACACACACTCTCAGACACATACACACACACATACACACATTCATACACATACACACTCACACACACTCACACACATACACACACACACTCACACACACTCACACACACACTCACACTCACATTCACACACACAGACACACATTCACACAACACACACACATACACACACACAACTCACATACACATTCATACACACACTTTCAGACACATACATGCACACACACACACACACACTCACAATTCATGCACACTCAGACACACTCACAGACACACTCGCACACACTCATACACTCACACTCACTCACACACACTCACACATTCACACACTCATACATTCACACACTCACACACATACACACTCACACACACATTCACACACATACACACATTCACACACATACACACTCACACACATACACTCACACATACACTCACACACACACTTACATACATTCACACACACATACTCACACACAACTCACACACACTCACACACATTCTCACACACACTTACACACACACATTCACATACTCACACACACTCACACACTCACACATACACACACTCACATACATGCATACTCACACACACACTCACACACATACACATACTCACTCACACACACACTCACACATACACACATGCATACTCACACACATACACACTCACACACACTCACACACACACTCTCACAGTCACACACTCACACTCACACACACTCACTCACATTCACACACTCGCACACTCACACACACTCACTCACACATACACAATCACACACACTCACATTCACACGCACCCACTCACACACCCACTCACACCCACTCACACACCCACTCTCATACACACACTCACATATTCACACACACACATTCACACACACACTCACACACACACACTCATACACACACACACACACACACACAGAGGTCAGTATTCAGGAAGTGTTGATAAGTTAGTTCAATCTATCCCTTAGGTAGAATATTTTCATACTATGACTTAACCAAAGAAATAGTATTAGTAGTGAATATTTCCAACTGGTAGGGAAGATTTTTGCAGGGGTAGAATTCTTGATGCTCCTAAAAAATATAGCACCTAGTTAGTTGGACTAAGCGCCTACCCCAGCCATAGCTTATGGTTCATTTTGTATGAGACACTGTTGTGCCGCAGCTCCATGCCTCATTTACCTCAATTGCTCTGTTTCAGTTTCCCTTAATTGTTCTTCCTCAATAGCAAACCCCCCCCCACTTCTGACCATCAGGAATAATTGGGCTAGATTCCAAAGGAGTCATAAAACCTCCAGATGGCTCACACCTGGACATCCCCCTTAGCTTTATGGCCCCAGACTCAGTGTCTCCCAGCTTCTTCCCAAACTTATCACAATTTATGACCCTTCCTCCACACCCCCAACCTGTCAGAGCTGAATTGATAGTCCTTTCCTGGAACTCCAATCTCCCCCAGCACCCTACCCCTCCTTCTGTCCCGTGAGCTCTTTGTTCCCCTGAGCACCGGGAGCCTTATAAGAATCCTGTGACCAAACTACTAATTGCTGGTCCTACCTGAGATCCAGTCAGCTGGCTAATGTTTGCCAGTCTATACTCTCAATGGACTGCATGCTTTGAGACAAGATCCCAGCAGTCCCCATCCACAGCTATGGATTCCAAACTGTCCAATTAACATCAATAAAGTACTGCTTAATCTCCAATGTGTGATACTGCCTCAGTTTCTCCTGCAGCATTACAATACTTTCTATTTTCTGATATTATTTCATGGTTAGATATTGTCCATCTTTGAGATAGATTGTAAACTCATACTATTTCTTTGGAGGTTTCCAGCACAGTCCAAACAGTGCTTTACATTATGAATGGTTGTAAACAAGGTGGAAAGGGATAGTACAATGATCCCTGGGCTTGATACCAGAAGACCTGAGTTCCAGGGCTAGGTCAGACTCCAGCTTTAATTAATAATAAACAGGCTAGTCTTTTAACTACTCTGCAATTTCCTAATCTGTAAAATGGGAATGCTAATACTTGGTCTATCTTTTTATATGGTTTCTGTACCTCAGAAATGACATGTAAATGTGATTCATGTTACAATTTACTCTTTGGAACTTAGGACAGAGCAGGAAAGAGAATTCATTTGTGAGAAAAATACTTTCCTAAATTCTCCAGAGCTATCAATATCTATTACTCACTCATAGTAAGCTACATTGTCTTCCTTTTTTGTGGAAAGGTAGCTTTACCCATATTCCCATTGCTTTTTCCCTCTTTGGCCTCCCATCTTCTTCTGATTGCTAAGATCTGAGATTGCTTTTTATAACCTCCTTGTTTTAGCAGATTTAGCTATTATTAGACCATTTTTATCTGTTTCTAATGTATTCAAAGTTAATTACATGTTTTTCTTTTTTTCTTTGGTTCGATTGTACTAATTATGTGGTATTAAATCTGTCTCAAGTATATTAATAGACATTTCATTGTTCCTCTATTTACTAAATTGCCCAGGATTTGTACTTTTATAGTTTTTGTCATTCACTATCTTTACTTGTGTAAAAAATTATTTTTAAATAATGCAAGCTAAATCCTGTATAGTTGATTCTTTATGTAAAATCATACCTACTGGGTGAAGGAGGACGGGATGCACTCCAAGAGCCTTACTACCTATATTTGTGGGTGAGTCTAAATGAAGTTGGGCAGTCTTGTTGTCAATCAATTAATAAGAATTATTTTTAAATAAAGTTTGCTTTTTGTTGGTTTCCCTGATATTCAAGATTTCAGATATTCAGGATACCAAAATATTGTTTTCAAAGTGACATGTTTCAGCCTTGAATGGAGTCAGAGCCACTACAGTGATAGACCAGTGGTTCCTATCTAGAGAATAGTAGTCTGTCAACTTTCAAATTTAATCTATATTGGCTATCTGCTGGCAGCAGACATTGTTCCCTTCTTTATTCTTGCAGGCAATGGGTATTATTAAAACATATCATCCATACTCCAACCTTAGTGTCTCTCTTGCATTTCTTGTAGGAATATGGGAATGGTTGTCCATACCATCAAAAGCCTTTCAACTGTCCAGACAGCACACTCACAAACCCCTCCCTAAACCTAAACTTATATTGTTAATGCATTTCTCCAGTGAAAGAAGATAAAAAACATTGTCTGCTCAAAAGAGGTAATGATTCCTCACCTATATAATAACAAATAATAATAAACATCCTGTACCTAAAAAAATGGTTCTTGTTGAAAGCAGTTTAGCAGTTCAAATAAAAGGCATTGTTCATTTCTCTAGAAATAGAATTTTACCTATCAAATCTCCTATTAGAAATATGCTGCAAAGATAAAAAGGACTCAAGTGCATGAAGTAAGTTGGTTTACTTATAGTTCTTGCAAGAAATGGATCATGTACCCAAGAGCAATCCCTGGATGGACCCTCTCCCATAGAAGCAGGAATGAGTCTTTTATTCCCTATCCTGAAGGACAAGGTCCTTCCCTAATTACCCCCAATTGGCTGGGTAATGCCAGAAAGGGACTTCAGTATTTAATTCTAGTTCAAACGCTTTTACAAATGAAGAAATCAGGATTTAGAGAGGTGAAATGATTTGCTCTAGGTGATACCATTAGTCTTCATCAAAGAAAGGATTTGAACATAAGTTATTAGATACCAGAGTCAGATTCTAATACCCATTATAATTGTTTAGCTTCTCTAGGACCCTGCCTTTTCCTTTACATAGTCTCCTTTTTGACCATTGCATTACTTGTTAGAACAACCTAGAGTGTGGGTAGGAACAGGCAAAGAAATGAAAGCAACAGGTCTCCATTTTGCTCCTCTTGACAGCTCTGATAAAATGTTAGTCAATTTAGAGGAACTTCAAATAAATTACTAAAATGAAGTTCCCAGATGACATAGGAATTTTAATTCTCTATCCTAATCTTCAATAAGTGCAAATAATTTTAATACAGTTATAATCTGTGTAAATAGCAATTTAAAAAGCTACTATTCTGAATAATCTAGGCAAAATACTAATCATAGGATCTAACAGCTACAAGAAACATAAAAAATCATCTAATCTTTCTCCTCCTTTATTTAAAGATGAGAGAAATGAAACTCAGAGGTAGGCAATTTTTTTCAAGGTCCTGTAGCTAGTTCGTTACAGGGCCAGGATGAGAAGCTAGGTGCTCAATCCTATTGTGTCACATTGACTCCAAGTTTTGCTCTTTTACTTTGGCCTTTCCAGAAATTTCATACAATGCTGGTAATGATGACTTGACATAGACCACAGAACTCTCAGTAAAACATTAGAGGGACTTTAGAATAATCTAATCCAAATCTTGTTTTGAAATAAAGAAAATAAGATTCAGAGTTAAGTGATTTACCTAAATTCACAAAGCTATTACATGATAGATCTAGGATTAGAATCAGATTTTATCACTTTCAGTTTAGGAGTTCAGGCTACTAGACCACACTTTAGTTGCTTTTTTTCATTGTCCTACCTCATCAAAGTTGAAAGCATTATTATTTCTGTAAAGACCTGGTAATTTTAAAGATAGCAAAATCAATGTGTAAATTTGGGGGCAGGAGTTATATGAATGTGAGCTTCTATTTTCTGCTATCTGTATTACTATATTACTGATCACTCTGAAATGGCAGTTAGAACTAACTTATCTCTATGCTAAAAATCCATTGCATTGGAATGCTAATGAGGATTTAGTAGTAAATTGAGAAAAAAAAATCTTATTTTAATAAAGGCTATTGGTGTGTGAATAGTCAGTCACTTTCCTTGAAAAAATAACAAATGTTTTGCTAATTAAGTTAAATTAAAATAAGAGATTTAGTATTTGGGGCAATGAATACTTGTTTTGTTAAGGACTGAAACATTTGAATTATGGGAAATGTGAGATGGATAGAATTTTTTTTAGTTTTATGAACAATACATTAAGACAAATAAGTTTTAGGTGACAAGTAGTGTTCAGAGAAGACAAGTACTTTTGGTATGAGAGTTTGCTGAGCACTGAAAAGAGCTGTTCATACACCTTTGGTATCTGCTTATGACCTAGCTTTCATACATGGTTCCAAGAAACTAGAGCATATGAAGGTGATCACACCTCAGTAAAACCATCTCAGCAGATAGGTCAAGCCTAACTAAAAATTAAGGGTAATTGATAAACCTCAAATCCATCAGTGAATTAGGGGAATGTCTGCCTCAAGTATGTGAAGACTTCCCGGGACTAAATAGGTGGATGAGAACAATTTGTTCCAATGTCCAATGAAGGTGGCTGAGCTTGGTCAGACATTGAAGATACCAAGGTCATCCACTGCATCCTGAACCATAGCCAGTCATTTTGATTCTTGTCTTGCCATTGCACTTCAATGATTCTGGATGAGTGAGGCTCATGACTTTGTGCTCCTTTTCCTCACTTAAGTCCAGTTCATGACACGAGTTAAGATATAACCCCATGATGTTTTTGCTTCTCTTCAAAAACTAAGAACAAAAACATATTTATTTTCTTATTATTTATATTTTCTTATGTTCATAAGAAAAATATGAATTTTGATTCATATATCCCCCACAAATCATAACAGCAGACCAGCTACAACTAAGCAAAACATACTTAAAACTCTCCAGAAGAAAGTGCTTAGAGGAAGAGTTGTTCATTGGGGATGGAAATAGGCTAATTAGAAGAGAGGGTTGGGGATTGACTATTAAGGAGGGATCAATATGAAAGTTGTATTCACAGCTCCAAAGAGGTCCTTAGAGGACAATATACTCTAATTCTGTGCCACAAAAAATCTCAGAAATTAGCAGAAGGCCCTGTGGATGGACTAACTCCACACCACGTCTGTGCCCTTTTATTCATACTTTAAATAAGCATGGGTTGCTGACCTGAAAAGGAAGTGAGCTCCAGGGCATTGAGTGGTAAGACTGAGAGACAACAAGCATGTATCCTGGTACCCTTAAGACAGAAAAAGAAGAGTTAAGTCCTCAAGTTTGTTGAGCAAAGCATTAACTGGGAGAGTCTGGGGTAAAAGTAGAGAAGGGTAATATAGGGTAAGAAGTCATGGGAGAGATTTCAGTCTTCATCAGTGGAGGAAGAGCCAACACTAAGTAAGATGTTATTTAAAGTGAGGTATCATTCAGGGAATTAGAGTAAAGCACAAGACAGTGACTTAGAGAAAGCTAGATGCCAGAGTGGATAGACTGCTGGATTTTGAGTCAGGAAGACCTGAATTTAATCCTGCCTCACACACTCAATAGCTATGTGAACTCTAGACAGGGCAAGACCCTTAACCTTTCAACCTCAGTTTCCTCATCTATAAAATGGGGATAATAATAGCAACTACCTCCCAAGGTTATTGTGAATCACGAATGAGATAACAAATGTAAAGCACTTCTAAAAACTTAGAGAACTGTATAAATACTATTTTATAGTACTAGTAGCAGCAGCAGTAGTAGTAATAGTAGTAGTAGCAGCAACAGCAGCAGTAGTAGTACTATTAGTAAAGTCTTGCAAGAGAATCTCTCTTTTCTATATGGGTTGTATATGAGTCCTGGATTCACAGTATTTCATAACTAGAAAGGGAACATGGAAAGTCACAGCCTTAGAGATATCAAGGCTTTTGCTTCCCAGACAAGGAGGAACCATTGAAGTTCAAGTCATAGAGTGGGTGGAGCCAGAGACTAGTCAGATTTGCCATGACTTTCTAATTTGATAGTATTGAAGAAGGTTTTATGAGAAGATATACTTAGAAAAAAAAAACAACTATACTGTCATTAGTTAGTGCCAACAAAGCTTGCATAGACTTTTTCCTTCATAGAGGAGTTATCTGTGCCAATGGAATAACAAATTTGGACCAAACAATTTTTGCACAATATACTCCTTTGTGAAATAAAATCTTTATTTCCATATTATGCTCAGCAAAGTAAAATATTTTGGGATTTTGCATATGAAAATCTGTTTCTTTTCTTATATTTTCATCAAGGATATCCCCAATATATGTGTGCTATAGACTATTCTCAACCATTTTATAGAGCTGAGAAAGAATAGAATGTGAGCCACTAGATGCTAGTATTTTCTAAATCTTCTTAAAATTTTTTTGGTAATAATAAAATCCTTTATTTTTTCCCATTCTTTAAGCCTTAACTTGAAAAATCTTTGTCACCTCCAGCATAAATGTCTATTATGTATACATGGTATAAGTCAGCTGATGATGAAGATACATTGCTATAGAAATGTTGGCAAATGTGTCCTAATTTTTTCCACATTCATTATCCTTATTCCAATTTCACCTATAAATTATTTTTAATTATGTTTAGCCAAATCTTGAACAAAATTTGCCTCAAGATTGTTTATACTTTCATTTTTTTTACTGTTTTGTGAAGTGACATCACTTATAATCTTCTACTATTCTGTTCCCTAATGATTTTAAGTGATTTGTACTCCATGTTTCTCTGATTAATAAAGAGCTGAAGCACTTACTGGCTAAAACAGTTTCTGAGCTCTTTTGTTATCCTTGTAATAATTGTTTTTATCTATCAACTAGAGTCAGTGACTTTACCTTTATTCACTTTTTTTTCAAATGTAGTAACGTTTAAGTAGATCCAGTTGGAGATCTATTTATTTTCATCTTCTTGAAGTTGTAGGCTATATCTTTTACTAATCTTTATTCTTTCTGCTTATTTCATATTGAATTTGACCTTTATTTTAATAATTTGATAATATGACAGCCCATAAGCAGCTAAGTTGGAAACAATTCCCACATCAGTAACAAACCCTTTCTATGGCTCAGTCCTTCATTTCAATCCACAACTCAAGCATAGGACACTGTTTAACTGTTGAAGGAAGAAAACATATCTATAACTGGAAATTAGGGGATGTTAGAACAAAAGGAAATTATTTGTTTAACTTTTGTCTGGACATTGAGAAATCCATATAAAATCCACCATATGGTTCCAACACTTAGCTGGTTAGTGTGGTACAGTGATAAAAGCATTGGCTCTTGATCTGAATTCTGCTTCTATTATCTACTGTCAGTAGTTAGTTAGATGCCTTGCCCAAGATCATGGGCAAGTCATCTAACTATCCTGAGCCTCAGTTTCCTCAGCTGTGAGATGAGGGAGTTGGATGAGATGGAACTTGAGGTCCCTCCCACCTCCAGTTTCATGATGCTAGGATTTTGGGAGCCTATCTATGTTCTAATTGCTATAAACTGACAGAAAGATCTCCAGAATAAGAGAGGAGAGAGATAGTACTTGGCTTAATGGAGATGCTATTGCTTTGCTACACACATTGATACACTGAAAAGAAATAAAAATGTATCAGATGAAACCACAGAGAGCCTTGACTTCTGCAGATCCGTAAGTATATGGAAAGACAAAATCTGGACTATTACTTATGTGGAGGAGTGATTACTTAGAGGTTTGTGCAGAGGATAAATGCAGAAATTACTAAGAAATTCAAGCATTTGAAAGAGAGATCAGTAATGAAGATTTAAAGAAAGCCTGCCAAAGAAATTTTTGCCAGTTAGGAAGTGAGCACCAAGAACCTCAGAAGCTTTTAAAGCCAGAGGGAATGCCCTTACTGTTCTCAGCAATCCTGGCAAAAGACTAGACAAAAGACTGATAAATATGGAGATGAACAGGTGATTTTTGCTAGGTCAGACCCCATAATTATCATAGGGATTTTAAAACTGACATTACTTTAGAAAAGATATCAACTTGTTAATTAGAGCCATTTTCCTACAGGAAATATTAACAGGCTCTCAAATATGTTGAATAACACACATTTTTACAAAATTGGAGGGGGAAACCCAAAAGGAAGAGAAGAAAGAAAATGCTCAGAATTCATATTTTGCATTTCTTCATTTGCTTTCACCTCTTGTAATTGAGGCTGTATCTGTTATAAAGCTCTTGACTTTTTTTAAATTACATCTCCAGTGCTTAGCATATTCTACACAATTAGTAAATGCTTTTTTTAAATTCAACTTTCAGGTGACTGCCAGTAGTCACCCATTTAGTTTCTCTCAACAAATTTCCCATTGACCACAGAATGGTCCACAGAAACACAAAATCTGCAGGTGCTTTATTTTATCAATTAACATTTTGGAAAAAAAAAACCAAAACCTCTAAAGACCATCTCTGCATGATCCAGAAAAGATTGTAAAAGAGAATTACATAGATTCTGTCCTACTGAATTGCTAGAAAGAGAAATAAGATAAATTAAGCTTAACAAACTTAGCCAAATTACTCCAAAAATATAACAGAACAAAGAGCTGCAACATCAAAATGAAAATGCTGCAAACAACAGAATTAAACAAACATACAACCCAACCCCCCCCCGCTCATTCTTATAGGATTACATTGAGATGGTTGATTTTATTATAAATAGAACCACTGTGAGGAGACAGGGAATCATTTTGCTAATTATTCCCATTTATGTTCCTAACTCCATTCTATAACAGAAAATAAGCAAGAGAGAAGGGGTGAGAATAGAATTGGCATTTACTAAGCACCTACTATGTCCAAATAATATCTCATTTTATCCTCACAACAACCCTAGAAAGTAGGTGTTATTATTATCCCTATTTTATATGAAACTGAGGCAGAACTTAAGTTACTTGCCTAGGATCACACAGCTAATAAGTATCTGAGGCTGGATTTGAACTCAGATCTCTTGACTCCAGACCCTTTTTTTTTTTTTTATCCATTGCATCATTCCTCTAGGAGATCTGGGATTTAGTCAGTGGATCATAGATATGGTCCGAGAAGGAACATTAGTGGTCATTTATTTCATAATCTTTATTTTACATATTGCCCAAAATCACACAAGTAGTAAGCATAAAAGATAGGATTTGAACCCATTTCTCCTGGCTTTACAGACAGTTTTCTTTACACTATATCACATTTCTGGTTCTGCTATCTACAATTTATGTGACCTTAGCCAACACCTTTTATTTCTTTAGGTCTCCTTTTTGTTCATCTGTAAAATGAAGTGACTAGATTAGTGAAATATGATTTAGATAACACTACATCATCCAACATGAGTATATGATTCCATAAAAGGGAATTGACAAAAGATCAGCTAAGTAGTGCAGTGAATAGAGTACTTGTCTGAGAACCAGGAAAATTCATCTTCCTGGATTCAAGATTTGAAACAGAGTTCAAATCTGGCTTCAGGTACTTTCTAGCTATGTGATCCTGGACAAGTCAATTTAAACTTGTTTGCCTCAGTTTATTGATATGTAAAATGAGCTAAAAAAGGAAATGGCAAACCACTCCAGCATTTTTGCCAAGAAAATCCCCAAAAGGGGTCACAAAGAGTCAGGTGTGACTGAAAATGTCTACACACACACACACACACACACACACACACACACACACACACACACAGAAACAACCCAATAAGAAAAATTTTGTTGTAAGCAGTGAGTCCCTGGGGCTTAGAATTAGGAAATGAATGATTATGCATCATAGATCTAGAGCTACAAAGAACCTCAGAGGTCAACTGATTCAACCCTTTAATTTTTTTTTTTTTAAGACTTAATCTCACAATCTTCCTCAGACTAAAAGTGCAGAAAGTAGTCACAGACTCATTCTCACTTCTGATTAGCCCAGGAGCCTAGATCTTTTCCTTTTTATGTCCTTCTCCCTCCTTAAGCTATCCACTGGTTTTCTGTTCCTTCAGGCTCATCATGTTGATGCTGAATTAATGTGACACATGGTCAGCACAACTGCTACATTTCAGAGTTCCTCAGCCTCCTCAGGAATTAGAATTACAGAATTAGAATTACAGGCTTTGTCATCATGTCCAGCCAACCTTTTCATTTCATAGACAAAGATACTTAGGCTTAGTCTTGCCCATTGTCACACAAGTAGTCAGTGTCAGAGGCTGGATTTGAACTTGAGTTCTTTGACTCTAGAGCCACTATTCCTTCTACTAATTATACTGCCATCCTTTAAGATGCACAGTGCATAATCTATAATACTCATGAATATTCAAAGACCCACTTAAAGTCCCTTAGCATCCATAATGCCTTCCCATATCCTCATGAGATCTTTTTCTCCTTCATCTGGACTTCTCTAGCACATACTGTCCCATTCATTTGTCCTTTGTCATTTATTGTCTTTTATTGTTAGGTATTTCTCATGTGTACATGTTTTATTTCCCTAACTAGATTCCAAACAGTAAAAGCAGGGATGGTCATGTTGTATTTTGCATCATGCCCAGTACATATAAAATATTGATTTTAATAAATGTTTATTAATTAATTCTTTTTGATTGATAATTAAGCACAGATGTATCTTTTTCTTGAAACTCCTGCTCTTTGACTGTCAGCAAAAGCATCAAATGACTTCTCAGTTCCTTGCTGGTGTTAACTCATCTCAATGGGCAGAGAATCACATGGGGTCACGATTGCTCATGAATGTGCTGATCTGGTTTCCGTGGTAACCCTCAATTGAGTGGAGAATGACAGTCACACTGAAGGAGGCATATCAATTAATTCTAGGACTGATCAGATGACAGTTCTATTTTAGTGCACTTTCTTATCAATTAGAAGAAAAACTGTCTGACATGCATAGATTTCTCAGCAGTTTTGTCTTTATATGCTTATAAGCACCAGGAAAGAGAGCTCAAACTGACTTACAAAAGAAAAGATCACAAAGGATTTTGATGGACTGACTAAAGGTTATGGTAAAAATAGGATATGAAAATTTTACTGTTTAGTATATGCTTCCTAAACTAAAAATAAAGTTTTATGGACATGTGACCTCCTAATGTTTCTTTTTGAAAATTATTGTCACTAATGATAATAGCTAATAATGCCTAACATTAGTGCTTATTGTATGGTAGGTATTGTGTTAAACACTCTACAAATATTATCTCATTTGATCCTTACAACAACTTTGTAAGATAAATATTAATATTATCATCATTTTACAGATGAGGAAACTGAGACCAACAGAGTTAAGTGACCTGCCCAGGGATCCATAGCTAGTAAAATATCTGAAGCTGGATTTGAA
>JAJPUD010000163.1:248540-295165 GCA_023553655.1 Myrmecobius fasciatus | reverse complement strand
ATATATATATATATATATATATATAGTAAATTCAATCCTTTGCTTTCCAGGAAATCTGGTTCATCTATACTTCCTTATGAACTTCCTTTTTTACTCTCTGAGAAATTTATTTAAAAAATTGTTTCAATGTCCCTTCTCATTTGGCTTTACTATCTCTTCTTCTTTCCCCTTCCTTCTCCTCCCTCCCTCCCTTCCATTCCCTTCAATTTTTTTTTTCTTTTTTAAAAAAATTATTTGGTATTTTATTTTTCCTCAATTATAAAACAATTTTTAACATTGTTTTTCAAAACTTTGAGTTCCAAATTCTCTCCCTTTCTCCTTCCTCACTCTATCCTTATTGAGAAGCTAGAAAAAATAAAAAAAAAACAAACCAAGAAAAGATATTAATAAAAAAAGCATATGCTTTTGAAGGAGTATAGCTTCTAGAGAACACATTAGTAGGGAAGTCTCCCTGATCTTGGGGTGCTTCTGTTATAACAATCTGTCAGTGATCCTAAAGTCTTGTGGCTTAGGAATGTAATAATATTTCTTCCCTTAGACTTTAGGGAAGACATATTACTGATCCAGAGACCCTCTGACTTTAGAGTGCTATTATCTGTTATGATTCTAAAGTCTTCTGGCTTTAGTATAGTCCTAGATCTACCAGTCAGTGATAATCAAATTCCTGAGACTACTCCTCAGTTCTATCTCTAAGCTATAAAATTAGCATATCAATGACATGAAGAATTGTATAAATATGCCTTTTTGCTCCAGGTTCTTTGCTAAATTCTTTTGGAACTTAGCCTGCTTCAATTGTCATTACAAGTACAATAAACTTTGCCCCTTGACTTGGTTATAGGTTCAAGTCTGCAAATTCTTTTGAAATACCTCATGACACCAGTCTCCTACCCCCAACTTTTTGGGGTCCCTTCCCAACCTCAACACTTTGACCTGCATTGTATCCATAGTTCTCCTTCTAAATGCAGATAGCATTTCTATCCCAAGTCTATTGAAATTTCCTCATGAATGAAATGGGAAACTGAGGACTTCTCAGAATAATAACCTTGGGTACTTTAGGTTCTGTTTAATTATTGGGCTCTGGGAGAAAAGCAAGACTTTCTCTTACAGCAGAAATATTTGAGATAATACTTTTGGCCCCTTGCTCAACTGCTTCTCATAAGAGGTAAACCTGACTAATTGCTTAATGGCCTAAAAATGTCTTCAATCTGGCCATCCCTATGTGATTAATTGAGGAATGCCTGAAAACAGACCAGACCACCTTAGGTACTGGTTTAGTAGTTTAGAAATATTTAATTCCTCTTGCTTAATTGATTACTTATCTTTGAAGGAAAGCAGACCCCTTTTTTAAAATAGCATATCCAGCAAAGATATTTGCAACATTTGTTTACCAATGATTTTAAAGATTAACAAGAAGTGGGTGGGCTAAAGGGGTTCTGTAATCCTCATTGATATAACTATGCTTCTTACTTATGTAAAATTCACTCCCCTGCTCCAGGGACCGCCCTGCTTCTCTCGAGAATCGAAATAAAGAAACTTTCTGTTTGTACCTAGAGAAGCCTCTAAGCAGTCAATTTTTAATTAGGGTCTTTTTGTCCCACACACTCAAATCACTACATTGCTGAGAAGAACTAAGTCTATCATAGCTGATCATCACATTATCTTGTTGTTACTGTGTACAGTGTTCTGGTTCTGCTCACTTCATGCAGCATCAATTCAACTAAGTCTTTCCAGGCTTTTCTAAAATCAGCCTGCTCATCCTTTCTTCAAGAAAAATAAAACTCCATTACATGCATATAGCATAACTTATTCAGCCATTCCCCAATTGATGGGTTCCACTCAATTTTCAATTCCTTGGAAGGCAAACAATTAGATGTAGGTTATACATGTGTAGACATGCAAAATATTTCCATAATAATTATATTGTAAAAGAAAACATAGACCCCCAAAAAATAACTTCAAGGAAAACAAAGAGAAAAAAGTATGTTTCAATCTATATTCAGATACTATCATCAGTTTTTTTCAGCATTTTTTTCATCATTTCAGCATTTTTTTCATCATAAGTTTTTCAGAATTGCCTTGGATCATTATATTGATGAGAATAGCTGTCATTCACAGCTGATCATCTTATAATATTGCTTTACTTTGTATGTAGTAAATTTCACTTTGTATCAGCTCATGTAAATCTTTCCAGGTTCTTCCAAGAATATCCTGTTCATCATTTCTTATAGTACAATAGTATTCCATCATAATCACATGCCACAATTTGTTCAGCCATTCCCCAATAAATGGACATCCCCTCAATTCCCAATTCTTTGCCCCCAGAAAAGAACTGCTATACCACTCTCCAATAGATAAATAGTCAAAGGATATGAACAATTTTCAGAGGATGAAATTAAAACCATTTCTAGTCATATGAAAAGTTGCTCCAAATCACTATTGATCAGAGAAATGCAAATTAGGACAACCCTGAGGTACCACTACACACCTGTCAGATTGGCTAAGATGACAGGAAAATATAATTATGAATGTTGAAGGGGATGTGGGAAAGCTGGGACACTGATACATTGTTGGTGGAACTGTGAACGGATCCAACCATTCTGGAGAGCAATTTGGAACTATGCTCAAAAAGTTATCAAACTGTGCATACCCTTTGACCCAGCAGTGTTTGTATTGGGCTTATATCCCAAAGAGATCTTTCTTAGAGGAGGGAAAGGGCAAGAATGTTTGTGGCAGCCCTTTTTGTAGTGGCTAGAAACTGGAAACTGAATGGATGTCCATCAGTTGGAGAATGGCTGAATAAATTACGGTATATGAATGTTATGGAATATTATTGCTCTGTAAGAAACGACCAGCAGGACGATTTCAGAGAGGCCTGGAGGGACTTGCATGAACTGATGCTGAGTGAAGTGAGCAGAACCAGGAGATCATTATACACAGCAACAACAAGACTATATTGATGATCAATTCTGATGGACATGGCTCTCTTCAACAATGAAATGTTTCAAACCAGTTCCAATTGTTCAATGAAGAAAGCCATATACACCCAGAGAGAGGGATTTGAAATGTGGACCACAACATATAATTTCCATGATCTCTATCGATGTTTGCTTGCATTGGTTTCCTTTCTCAGATTTTTTTTTTCGTGTATTTAAGATTTTTCTTGCACAGCAAGATGTGTGGAAATATATATATATATATTTAACTTGTCAAATATTTTAATATAATTAACATGTAGTGGACTTCCTGCCATCTAGGGGAGAGGAGGGGACTATAGGGTGGGGGAAGCTTTGTAAGGGTCAATGTTGAAGAACTAGCCATACATATATTTTGCAAATAAAAAGCTTTAATAAAAAAGAAAAAGAAAAGAAAAGAGCTGCTATAAATATTTTTGTACATATAAGTCCATTTCCTTTTTTTTGAACCTCTTTTGGGACACAGAGAGGTCATTTTCTCCTTCAATCTCTTCATATTTAGGGATGTTGAGATTAAGGCCCAAAGAGGTTAATTAAGTAATCTGCCTGAGAGTAGACAGATAGTAAGTCAGTGGCAGAGCTAAAATTCAAATCCTCTGATTCAGACCCTTTTCATGTGGTATGTTGAAGTTCAGAAGAGACCCCAAAAGGTTGGGGGTTGCAGATTGGTGTCTTGATGTGTCTCAAAAGAATTTGCAGGCTTGAACCCATCTCCAAGTCAAGGAGCAGAGTTTATTGTAATTGTAACACCAAATGAAGTGGACTAAATAGCAAAAGAATTTAGCAAAGAACTCAGGAGTAAGGAGACACATCTATCCAGTTCTTCTAACGCCAGAAGACTTTAGAATCATTGACAGATCGTTAGAACAGAAGCACTCTAAGGTTCAGGGGGAGGGGGAGACCCCTTATTACTATTTCCCCTAAAAGCTATGCCCTGTCAGTTATAGTCCAACTCTCAGGCTTAAAATGCAGTGCTCCAGACCCACTCTACTACACTGAACAAAGTGCTATGACTTCTGAATTCCTAATTTACAGAAAAAGTTGAATTGATTTTTTTTCTTTGAGAAGACCTCTGGAGTGAAGGGAAGAAAAAGAAGCTTGTTAGGATTCAGTGAAGAGCATTCCAAGTCATTAGCAAGGGCAGTGTAACGATTCAAGTTTTGACATAAGAGCAAGACTTGGGGAGTGCAGCCAAGCTTTTCTTTTCTTTTTTTTTTTTTTAATGTGCCTGTTAAATGGCAGAACCACATATTGTTCAGTTGTAGAGTTACAGACTGTGGGAATTAGAAGGCAACTAAGAGATTATTTAGTTCATTTTCCTTATTTTATAGATGAGGAAACTGAGGCAAATTTAGCATTTTCTTCAATTACTTGTATTGTTCATACAAGCATGTGAAGACTTCCCCCTGCAGAATGGACATATGAGAAAAATTTATTCTAGTGACCATGAAGGAAACTGAAGCAGGCACTGTGTAGTGCTTGGAACTTGGTCAGGCATTGAAGTTGCCAAGGTCATCCACTGCATCCCAGGCCAATCACAAATCATTTTGACTTTTTTTCTTGCCACTAGACTTTGACGACTGGAAGAGTGAGACTGGCAACTTGCTGCAACTCTACCTTACTTCAATCCAATTCACAAGTAAGTAGACATTGGTCCTATTTGAAAATGAAGGACGAACAGCACAAGTAATTGAAGAAAATGCTAAATTTCAGTTAAAGGTCAGTGATAATGAAGACATATTTTTCTCTTATCCAAATTCCTGCAACCCCTGGAATTTATTCACATATTACTAAGGCATTCATAAATTCCTTTCTAAGAAGAACCCTTGATCTAATTGGTTTTTGAAGTCCCTTCCAAATCTATGATGCTAAGAATTTCAACAAGCAGAAATGAGTATTTTACAGGGGAAAAATACCATTTTATTTAGTAAAATATTTTCTCTTTTTCCACGTTCATGTTCTAACCTTCTGTCCTTGTTCAGTGCAATTCAATAATCAAGGTTCTTCATTACAGAATCCCTTTTGATTTATATCAGACTGCATTTTCCCCTTATTGTTTTCTATACAATTCGAAAGCCTTATTACTATTGTTGCCTTAGTAATTAAAAGAACCGTTCAATCAGGCACTTGAGACAAATGAAAGGGCTGAGAAATTGCACAAATTATAAATATTATTAACAGCAGAAGAGAATCTCACCTCTCAGGCTAGGTTTATATAATGCCACTTAGAGAACAGTCATTAATTTTGGTTCAATTTGTTCAGTTTGGCTCTTTTTAATTTCTATCAAGCCACCTGTAATTGGAGTCTTTTCTTTGCCACTCCACAATCAATGAAGGCAGATCAATGCTCCTCCTTTGCCACTCCCTACCCTGCCTTGTGCATTAGTCAGTATTCTGAAAGCACTGAGGAGCTCCCAGGAAGGTTCACTTCTTATTCTCCAGAACCTTGTAAGGTATTGTAGGAGGTATAGCTAGAATATTTTTTTAGGTCAAATTCAGAGAAATGAGGCACTTGCAAGTCGTTAAATATTTAATACAATGAGGTTTATTTTGTCCAAATCAACAAAGGAAGGACACCTAGTTTCTCTAGATGCAGTTCTTCCTACTTTCCCCACTATTCTAGAAGCCCTCTCTTGTAAACTTCAGAAATCTACCAACTGTGAAGGGCCTAGGTTCATGACTGGAATTGTTTTAGCCCTTAGATGACCAGAAGGGCAGCTAGGTTGCTCAAAAATTGAGTTCAGAGGTTAGAGTCAGGGAGACTCTCCTTCCCAAGTTCAAATCTGGCCTCAAACAACTTCATTATTGTATGACTTTGGGTAAGTCATTTAACTCTTGCTCAGTTTCCTTATCTGTAAAATAAGCTGGAGAAAGAAATGGCAAATTAGTCCGGTATCTTTGCCAAGAAAACCCCAAATAGGATCACAAAGAGTCAGACATGATTAAAAAATAACTGAACAAGATTACCAGAAAACTGCATCAGGGAGGCTAGAGATAATCAAGTCCTAGGCATACTCCATGGTGGCTATGAGGGGATAGGAGAAGAGGGAAGGGAAGAAAGTATTATGAGGAGAGGACATAGAAGGAATGTGGACCAGGGAATTGGATAGGCCAATCATGTTTAGTGGAAGTTTTGTCTTTTTTTAAGTAAAGCATCTCCGAGTTGTAGAGGAGAGGAAAAAAGATGTGTTGGGGAAACCCTGGTCTTGTCATGGGTGTGTTGTTCTTTTTATTTTTGCCCTCCATTCATTGTTTTAGGTGGTATCCTAAAGGCATCCTACATGTTTCCCAGTTCCCACACTCCCTACCTTCCCCATAATCTTTACTAGTCATAAGATTCAGAGCATGAAAGGACCTTAAAGATCACCTAATACACCCTCCTCACTTGACATATATGGAAACTAAGGATGTACAAAGAAACTAAAACTCAATGAGGTTAAATGATTTGTCCAGTAGCACATAGTTGAAAGTAGCCAAAATAGGAATCAACATCGAGGATTGCCATATAGTGGATAGATGACTAGGGTGGGAGCTGAGAAAACCTAAGTTTACCTGAGATACTTGTTAACTATGGAATTATTTAGCATAATTTCCATTTTCTCGTCTGAAAAATAATACCTAGAACATCTGCTTTCCAGAGCTGTTGTGAGACTCAAATGAAATCATGTGTATTGTCATTTTTTTAGATTTTATATTATATATTATTTTTAGATTACATATAAAAATAGATGCTTGTTATTATTGTCTCTTAATTCTTAACTAAATCTGCCTGCTAAATCATGATGATAGGGCCAAGCACATCAATACATGTTAATGTGCCGAGGCTGGTATTTGTATTTGGGAGTTCTGAGCTGCTGACAAATTTGGGTGTAGGCTATAGAGAAATGAACAGATCTAGGTTGCAGACAGCAAGTCAGAGCTTCCATGCATATCAACGATTGGCCAGACTGAGAGTGGCTTCTGTTCTAGTCTGAGTGAGGTGGAAAACCCCAATATCAACATAGAAATAATCAAACAAAGCCCATGCTCATAAAACCTTAATCTTTAAGGCTCCTGTGTTGGGAGTTGGTTAAAAGATCCTTTCTCTGTAGCAAAAGGCAGTGTGGACAGAAGATGGACTGGGATTTCAGTGCGAGGCTCTTTCTCTCACCTAAGATAATTACTAGCTATGTGAGCCTGAGCAAATTATTTAATTTCCTGAGTTGTGGTTTTCCTATCTGATTTTACAAGATTGTTGCGTCAAATGAAACTTTGTGTGTATGTATTGGGGGGATACATATATGTGTATATGTGGGGATGCATATGTTTAGTCATTTCAGTCATGTCTGGCTCTTTGTGAGCACATTTGAGATTTTCTTGGCAAAGACACCTGGATTGGTTTGCCATTTCCTTCACATCATTTTACAGATGAAGAAACTGAGGCAAATAGGATGATGTGGCTTGCCCAGAGTCATAGAGCTCATGTCTGAGGTTATCTTTGTAATTAGATCTTACTCTCTCCAGTCCTGGAGTTCTCTCCGCTGTGTGATCTAGCTGCTTATATATACACACATACACACATATGCATACACACATGCACACACATATACATTTATATGCACATACATATCTCTACAAACACATATATAAATATAACAAATAATTTAGAAACTTTAAAGTGGTTTCTAAGTGTGCAATATTGTTATCCTCTTTACCCAAGTTATCTTTTAGCCATCATGTTTCCATTTGTTTGCACCCAGTGGAATGTCTTTTCTTCTGAAATTAGAATATTCACCTGCTAGTTTTTAGCAGCTTGATTCAAACTCAACTTCTCACCTCATCTTTGATGTCAACCTCAACCTTAGCTCCAGACTCTGTGTATACTGGAGAGACTTCTGAATAACAGAATGTCTACAGGGATTTTCCCTTTATCCCTATGGGGCAAAAGATAACGTTTGTTCCTGGAACCTCCTAGTAAACTATTGCTTGAACATGTTATCATGCTTAAAGGACTTTGTTCCCTTCTACAAAGGAACAACAATCCCACTTTTTTCTAACCAGTCTCTGTAAGCCCAAGAGGGATAGGGATTGGGATTCATTATATAATTAGATCATATTTACATATATACAAATATGATAAAGAACTCTTAGAAATTTGACCTCTAGTTTTTCCCTGAAGGAGAAAGATATTATTTTATTTAAAATTGTGGGTTTTTTTTTTCTGTTTTTGATATTACATGTTTAGAGGAAAAGAAGACTTGCATGGTTTTCATTAGCATTTTCAAAGGTATTGGTTAAAAGTTGTTTTGAACAAAGGAAAATGTGTGTTTGATTTCACTAAGTGCAGTTGGTCCTGCCTTTGCCCTCTCATTTCCTGCCTCTCTTTCCCCACATCTCATAATGAAAAATATATTATTTTGCCAAATTATTAAAGATTATTTACATTAACCTAATCACTGTGCCAGTCTCAAGAAATAATCCAAAGGTCAGGCATAGCCTTTCTTTTATCCTCAAATTGTTGTGGACATTGACTAAACTGAGGAGAGCTTCAGGGGAATAAGAGACTAACTCTGGAGTCAGAGAAGCAGCTAGGTGGGACAGTGAATAGAGCACCAATGATGGAGTTAGGAAGAACTGAGATCAAATCCAAGGAAATGACAAGAAATTCCAGTGTCTTTGCCAAGAAAATCCCAAATGGGGTCATAAAGAGTTGGAAATGACTCAAACAACTGAAAAAAGTTCAATATTTTTGGTCTTTCTTTGATTATTCCTTGACCATAAAAAACTCCCAAAATTTCTTCCTCTTTTTTTTCTTAGACCTCCTGTCTTCTGATTTCTTCACTCCATAGACTTTGCAGACCCAAAGTTTTCAAACTTTTCAAATACTAAGTGCAAGATACAGGGCAGGATTTGGAGCTAAAGGAATTGGGTTTGAAGTCTAGCTGTGGCACTTCCTACCTGTATGACCACTGACAAATTAAGTGAACTCTCAGGAGCTCAGTTCCTCAACTATAAAATGAGGGAGCCAAACTGGCTGGTCAAGTCAATCCTAAATCTATGACTTCTTTTGTCAAGAAATTGAATAAATGTTCTCGTGATAGTAGTTTTTTTATTTTTAAATTTTTTTATTAAGGCTTTTTATTTACAGAACATATGAGTAATTTGTCAACATTGGCCTTTGCAAAACTTTCTGTTCCAAATTTTTCCCTCCTTTTCCCCACCCCCTCTCCTAGTTGGCAGGTAGTCTAATACATGTTAAATATATTAAAATGTATGATAAATCCAATATATGTATACATATCTATACAGTTATCTTACAACACAAGAAAAATCAGATCTAGAAAGAGAAAGAAAAAAAACCTAAGAAGGAAAACAAAATTCAAGGAAACATTGACAGAAAGTGTTAAAATGCTGTGTTGTGGTTCACACTCAGTTCCCACAGGCCTCTCTCTGGGTGTATATGGCTTTCTTCAGTGAACAATTGGAACTGGTTTGAAACATTTCATTGTTGAAGAGAGCCATGTCCATCAGAATTGATCATCACATAGTCTTGTTGTTGCCGTGTATAATGATCTCCTGGTTCTGCTGATTTCACTCAGCATCAGTTCATGCAAGTCTCTCCAGGCCTCTCTGAAATCATCCTGCTTGTCATTTCTTACAGAACAATAATATTCCATGACATTCATATGCCACAATTTATTCAGCCATTCTCCAATTGATGGGCATCCATTCAGTTTCCAGTTTCTTGCTACTACAAAAAGGGCTGCCACAAACATTTTTGTATATGTGGGTCCCTTTCCTTCTTTTTAGATCTCTTTGGGATATAGGCCCAATAGAAACACTGCTGGGTCAAAGGGTATGCATAGTTTGATCACTTTTTGAGTATAGCTCCAAATTGCTCTCCAGAATGGTTGGATCTATTCACAGTTCCACTAACAATGTTTCAGTGTCCCAGTTTTCTCATGTTCTCTCTAATACTTGTCATTATCTTTTTCTGTCATTTTAGCCAATCTGACAGGCGTGTAGTGGTATCTCATATTATCTTAATTTGCATTTCTCTGATCAATAGTGATTTGGAGCACCTTTTCATATGACTAGAGATCGTTTCTATTTCTTCGTCTGAAAATTGTCTGTTCATATCTTTTGACCACTTATCAACTGGAGAATGGCTTGAATTCTTACAGATTTGAGTCAATTCTCTATATATTTTAGAAATGAGGCCTTTATCAGAACCTTTGAATGTAAAAATGTTTTTCCAGTTTATTGCTTCCCTCCTAATCTTGTCTGCATTAGTTTAGTTTGTACAAAAACTTTTTAACTTGATATAATCAAAATGATCTATTTTGTGATTAATGATCTCTAGTTCTTCTTTGGTCACAAATTCCTTCCTCCTCCATAGATCTGAGAGGTAAACTATCCTATGTTTTTCTAATTTGTTTATAATATCATTCTTTATGTTTAGATCATGAACCTATTTTGATCTGATCTTGGTAAAAGGTGTTAGGTGTGGGTCAATGTTTAGTTTCTGCCATACTAAGTTTCCAATTTTCCCAGCAGTTTTTGTCAAATAATGAGTTCTTATCCCAAAAGCTGGAGTCTTTGGGTTTGTCAAATACTAAATTGGCATAATCATTGACTATTTTGTCCTGTGAACCTAACCTCTTCCACTGATCAACTACTCTGTTTCTTAGCAATACCAAATGGTTTTGATGACCACTGCTTTATAATATAATTTTAGATCTGGTACAGTTAGGCCACCTTCATTTGATTTTTTTTCATTAATTCCCTTGAAATCCTTGACCTTTTGTTCTTCCAAATGAACTTTGCTACTATTTTTTCTAGATCTGTAAAATAATTTCTTGGGAGTTTGATTGGTATGGCACTAAATAAGTAGATTAGTTTGGGTAGTATTGTCATTTTTATTATATTCGCTCTGCCTACCCATGAGCACTTAATGTTTTTTCCAACTGATTCGGTCTGATTTTATTTGTGTGGAAAGTGTTTTGTAGTTTAGTTCGTATAGTTTCTGACATTTTCTTGGCAGATAGATTCCCAAATATTTTATGTTGTCATCCGTTATTTGGAATGGAATTTCTTTTTGTATCTCTTGCTGCTCAATTTTGTTGGTAATATATAAAAATGCTGATGATTTATGTGGATTAATTTTGAATCCTGCAACTTTGCTAAAGTTGTGAATTGTTTCTAGTAGTTTTTTAGTTGAGTCTCTAGGGTTCTCTAAGTATACCATCATGTCATCTGCAAAGAGTGATAAATTGGTTTCTTCATTACCTACTCTAATTCCTTTTATCTCTTTTTCTTCTCTTATTGCTAAAGCTAACATTTCTAATACAATATTAAATAGTAATGGTGACACTCCTGATCTTGTTGGGAATGGTTTTAGTTTGTCTCCATTAAATATGATGCTTGCTGATGGTTTTAAGTAGATGCTACTAATCATTTTAAGGAAAAGCCCATTTATTCCTATACTCTCTAGTGTTTTTAATAGGAATGGGTGTTGGATTTTATCAAATGCTTTTTCTGCATCTATGGAGATAATCATATGGTTTTTGTTAGTTTGGTTATTGATATAATTGATTATGCTGATACTTTTCCTGATATTGAACCATTCCTGCATTCCTGATATAAATCTTACTTGGTCATGGTGTATTATCCTGGGATGATTTTGTGTAATCTCTTTGCTAATGTTTTATTTAAGATTTTTGCATCAGTATTCATTAGGGAAATTGATCTATAATTTTCTTTCTCTGTTTTCGTCCTATGATGATTTTCTATAATCTCTTTGCTAATGTTTTATTTAAGATTTTTGCATCAATATTCATTAGGGAAATTGGTCTATAATTTTCTTTTTTTGTTTTCATCCTGTTTTTGTTCAGGGCTGGTGCTCTATACACTGCACTACCTAGCTGCCCCTCTCTTTCCTTTTTTCTGATCAAATTAACTAAAGGTTTATCTATTTTGTTGTTTTTTTTTCATACTTTTAGTTTTTCAAACTTTGAGTTTTATTTATTAATTAAATAGTTTTTTACTTTCAATTTTATTAATCTCTCCTTTTATTTTTAGAATTTCAAGTTTGGTATTTGATTGGGGGGGGTTAATTTGTCCTTTTTCTAGCTTTTTTCATTGCAAGCCCAATTTATTGATTTTCTTTTTCTCTATTTTATGCAAGTAAGCATCTAGAGATATAACATTCCACTTATTACTACTTTGGCTGCATCCCACAAATTTTGGTATGTTGTCTCATTATTGTCATTCTCTTGGATGAAATTATTAATTGTGTCTATGATTTGCTGTTTCATTCTTTAAGATGAGATTATTTAGTTTCCAATCAATTTTTGGTCTATTTTCTCCTGGCTTTATATTGCATGTGATTTTTATTACATCATGATCTGAAAAAAATGATTTACTATTTCTGCCTTTCTGCATTTGATTTTGAGGGTTTTATGCCCTAATACATGGTCAATTTTTGTATAAGTTCCATGAACCTCTGAGAAAAAAGTAAACTCCTGTCTCCATTTAATTTTCTCCAAAGATCATACCTAACTTTTCTAACATTTTGTTTACCTCCTTAACTTGTTTGTTATTTATTTTGTGGTTCAATTTATTTGGTTCTGAGAGAGCAAGGTTGAGATCCCCCACTAGTATAGTTTTGCTGTCTATTTCTTCTTTCATCTCTCTTAACTTCTCCTCTAGGAATTTGGATACTATACAACTTGGTGCATATATTTAGTATTGATATTGTTTCATTATTTATGGTTCCCTTTAGTGAAATATAGTTTCTTCTTTATGTCTTTTAATTAGATCTATCTTTGCTTTTAGTTGATCTGAGATCAGGATGGCTACCCCTGCTTTTTTTCTTCGCCTGAAGTATAATATATTCTGCTCTAGCCCTTTACCTTCACTTGCTTTAAATGTGTTTCTTGTAAACAACATATTATAGGATTCTGGCTTTCAATCCTGTTTGCTATCTGCTTCCATTTTATGGGGGAGTTCATCCCATTTACATTCACAGTTAAAAAAAAACTAATTCTGTATTTCTTCTCATCTTATTTACCCTTGGTTATGCTTTCCTCTTTCCTATCTCCCTTCCCTTCTCCCCAGCATTTTGCTTTTAATGACCACGTCCCTCAAACAGTCCTTCCCCTTTAGAGTCCCTCCCCCTTTTTCACACATTTCCCCTAAGTCTTCTGTTTTCCCTTCTATTAGTCTTTCCCTTTCTTCCCCCCCCCCCGTCCCTCCTACTTCCCTACAAGGTGAGACACGTTTGGTGAGACACGTTTCTTTGTGATATAAAATGTGTCTGATATTCTCTCTTAGAGCCAGATCTGGTGAGAATAAGATTCACACAATGCTCATCACCCTCCCTTCTTTCCCTTAATTATAATAGGTTTTCTTTACCTCTTCATGAGATGTAATTTCCCTTATTTTACCTCCTTTTTCCTCTTATTCCAGTATGATCCCCTTTCCACCTCTAATTTCTTTTCCATATTCTCATAATAAAATCAAATTATACCCTCATTCTTTGAGTATACCCATAGTAGAAATATAGTTCTCAAGAGTTCTTTCCTTTTTACCTTTTTGTGCTTCTCTTGAATTCTGTGTTTGGAGATCAAATTTTTGTTGAGTTCCGGTCTTTTCATTAGAAATAGGTGAAATTCACCTATATCATTGAATGTCCATCTTCTTCCCTGAAAGATAATGCTTATTTTATCTGGATAGCTTATTCTTGGCTGTAATCCCAGTTCCTTTGCTTTTTGGAATATCAGATTCCAGACCCTTTGATCCTTTAAGGTGGAAGCTGCTAGGATCTGGGTAATCCTAATTGTGGCTCCTTGATATTTAAATTGTTTTATTTTGTTTCATTTTGGTTTTTTCTGACTGCTTGCGATATCTTTTCCTTGGTATGATAGTTTTGAAATTTAGCCACGATATTCCTTGGGGATTTAATTTTGGGTCTCTTTCAAGAAGTAATCGGTGGATTCTTTTGATGGCTATTTTACCTTTTGATTCTAAAATATCAGGCCAGTTTTCTTTTATGATTTCCTGTAAGATAATATCGAGGTTCTTTTTTTCATCATGGCTTCCAGGAAGCCCAATAATCCTTAGATTGTTTGTCATAGATCTATTTTCCAAATCAGTTGTTTTTCCTAGGAGATATTTTATATTTTCTTCTATTTTTTCATTTTTTTGTTTTTGTTTGACTGATTCTTAAAGTCTTATTGAATCATTCACTTCCATTTGTTCAATTCTGATTTTTAGTGTATTATTTTCTTGTTATCTTTTTTAAGCTCCTTTTGCAATTGGCCAATTGAATTTTTTTATTCATTGCACTTTTTCCATTCCACAAATTTTGTTTTTCAGTGAATTGGTGTTTTTTTCATATCTCTTTTGTAGGGCATTATATGCTTTTTCCATTCCTTCTTGCAATGATCTCATTTCATTTCCTCATTTTTCTTCTAACTCTCTTTTAAGATCCTTTATATAATCTTCAAAGAAAGTTTTGTGAAATGGGGACCAGCTCATGTCTCTCTTTGGGGCTTCTTCTGAAGTTGCTTTGCCTTTAGGAACCTCAGGATTTGAAGTCTGTTTTTCTCTCTCCATAAAAGCTATCTATGGGAAGAGTTCTTTTTTTTTTATTCATTTTTCTTAAGGCTTGAGGTCTGTTCAATGCAAAGGCCAACAACTGCTTTAATTTGCCCTGGGGAAGTTCTGCTTATTGACTTCCAGTGCTGAGTAATGGCAGTTAGTTCTGGCATTCTTCTGGGTCTCAGTAATTTACAATTTGTCTTTTACAAAAGGCAAATCTGCCAAACCACCTGCTTGCAGCCAGGACAGACTGGCCTAAGAGGCTCACAGAAGCTTCCCAGGTGCATGGAAGTTACAACACTCTGACTCCCAGCCCCAGCTTCCTGCCCCGGTCTTCCCATGCTGTGGTCTGGATTAGGCAGACTGTCCCCCTCCCTGATTGAAACAGACTTGTTCTGAAGTTCTTTCAAGGTAACTTCTAGAAATGTGTTGTACTCCAGATATTTGTGGATTCTTTGACTCCAAAACCACTTTAGAGGCTTAATTTGCTGTTGGTTTGAGAGAAGGTCAGAGGAGGTCACATAAAGTTGTGTCTGTTCTCCACCATCTTGGTTCTGGCCATTTTTACTTATTTTGCTAAATATTTTCTAATTACATTTTAATCTGGTTTGGCATCATTTTAAAATGTTATGGCCATAATTCAACAGAAGCAAGACTATGTGTTCATAGTGATATGATTTAGGAGAGCAATTCCTAATTACAAATATTGTGATTGATGTAGGCCCCCAAAATTAGGGTTCAATGGTGTGAATAATTCACAATGGCCATTCTCTTTAGCAAAAAGTAAGTTTATTTAGGAGAAAAAGTTACAGACAAAATGAAGAGGTTACACCAGGAGTGGTAAATATGAAATAGAATTAGGAGAGCATATACTTATCAAGGAAAAGGATTTTAACAAATTCCCTAGTGGAACTCTCAGGTAACCAGGAGAAAGGAAACACCTCATAAGGAAGGCTAAATCTATAAAGGAGTTTAGCTCCCTAAAAGATTTAACAGATAAAAAGAGGAAAGACATCATGAGGCATGATGAGGGAATGAGAGGAGAGACACCATGAGGCATAGGGAAGAGATGAGGGGAAAGACACCGCAAGGCAGTGTCCTGTGATGGGCAATAACCCCAAACAGGATTCAGCAAAGATGATGTGAGCCATGGACAGATTTATAGGGGAAATTTAACCTTAGGGGCTTGACATAACTTGCATTTCTGACTGGACAACCTACACAGGGGATGGGACTATGAAGTTAAACTGATCCCCATTAGTGCCCTTCCCTGCATGCCTTAGGGAGTAATTCATCAATACTTCATCTTTCTCTGCCAACTCCAACTAATAACCCAGGACCTCATCAATGAAACTGTCATAAAATCCTGATCATGTATCACCAGTTTCCTAGAATATCAACAGTGTCATCCCAAGAAAGTCATCTCTTCCCTGCTGTAGTTGATCTGTATTCAAGGCAGGAGTCAGATAATTCTTCTTTTCTTTATTATTCTAGGGTGTAGAGAGAGCATTACTAATTAGCACCATTATCACAGCTGACATTCAGAAGGATCTTTTTAGTTTATAAAATACTTTGCATATGATATCTCACTTGATCATCACAACATCATTCTTATCTTCATTGAATAGATGAGGGAGCTGAGACTTAGCAAAATTGTTACTTAGACACTGGACTCAGACTCTGGACCTCTGATTCTAATTCTAGGGCTCTTTCTGCTTTATCACAACTGTTTAAAGGATCTTTGAGGTTATATAATCCAAATCATTTTGACAAAGGATGCCCTCTATAGCATATTAAGCAATCAACTGGTTTCAAAGGTTGTGCATTTGCTTAAAGACCTCCATTGGGCAGTAATCCATTCCTTCTAAGACCTAGCATTCCATTTTTAGGTAGCTGTCATTATTAGGAAGTTTTTCTTCCCTAACATTAAGTTTAAATTTGCTTCTTTATAATTTTTACTTATTGCTCCTGATTTCATCCTATGTTGCCAAGTAGAATGTCCAAATCTTCCTTTCATTTGACAGCCTTTATTATCCTGTCAACTATTAAATCTCCTCGAGGATAAATAGGTTCAGTTATTTCAATCAGTTTTCATGTGGTATGATCCCAATGCCCTTCATGATTCTACTTGCCCCCACTTCCCACCCCTGACAATCTCTAACTTACTAATGTGCCTCCTAATATATAATACCCCAAACTAAACACTATATTCCAAAATATGATCAGATCAGGAAAGAGCACAGCCAAGCTTTTACCTACCCTAATCTCAACACTCAACAGGTGGCTCAATTGATGAGGACTTTGAAACCAACTTATTCTCTTCCCTTATCAGAAAGAAGCTTAGACACCTCTTATCAACCATAGTGAAGTCTATTTGTGTAGAGTAATGGGAAATGAAACTCTTTTCAGCCTCTGCAGTCTCCATCCTCTCAGAGATTATCTTGATTAGTATATCTTTAGAAAGGTCTGGGACCTGATTGGCTGGATGGATTCTACCTGACTCCTCCTAGATTTCACCTTTATCTCTCCAAACTCCTCCTTGGTTCCTCCTCTTACTTCATAAATCCTACCTCTGCTCTCCTGAGACTTTAAAAATTGTATACTCTGAAATGCAAACGACTCATTCATTTATGACTGTGCATTGTAACTGCTTGAGCTGTGAAGCAATTCACATTAAGTAAATAGCACTCCTTTCTTTGCTAACTCATTTTCAGGACTAAGGCATGAAGTGGTTACATCATCATGCTTCCCTCTAATGGACTCTAGTTAATTGTGAGTTCCATTAAAGAACTTATCTCTCCCCTTGTTAATTCATATAATAAATAGTAAAACTTTGTGATCTGTGATGGATGGCTTGTCATGGTTGCTCCATGTTGTGACCTGAATCTCTATTATGCTATTTTTATATAACATTTTTATAATTTATTACTCTGCTAAATATATTTCTATTTACTACTCCTAATACCTGTTTTATCTCATCACAGTGGATATAGGGCCAGGACTAGAGTCAGAAAAAGACTCTTCCTGAGTTCAAATCCATTCTCAGACAAGTGACTCCATGCAAATCACTTAACTTTGTCTCAGTTCTCTCATTGATAAAATGAGCTGGAAAAAGAACTACCAAGGTACTCCAGTATCTTTGCCATGAAAACTTCAAATGGGGTCACAAAGAGTCAGACTTGCCTGAAAACAACTGAACAACATCTCAACTTCATGCTTCTTGATGCAGCTTAAAATTGCGTTAGGTTTTTTTGCTGCCATATCATATTGAAGATCCCTACTAAACTTTCAATTCCTTGACACTAGTCCCCGAGCTTTTTCAGAAGATAATTTTGTCATACCATCTGCTTCTTGAACTAGTGAGCTTAATTTTTAAATTTGATATTATTCTACATTTGTCCCTCTTAAAGTTCTTCTTATTGTTATTATTCAGTCATGTCCAAATTAGGGTTTTCTTGGCAAAGATATTGGAGTGGTTTGCCATGACAAATGAGGAACTGAGGCAAACAGGATTAAGTGGCTTCCCCAAGGTCATACAATGTAAATTTTCTGAGATTGGATTTGAATTCATGTACTCCTCACTCCAAGACTCTAAGCATTGCACCACCTAGTTGCCCTTTTGTCTCAAATGTTTTAGTTTGATAGGATTTTTAAAAATTTTATTCCTCTCACCTTTTTGTTTTCAGCAAATTTAATGAACATGCCCTCTGTGACTTTATACACATGTAAGGATGAGTCAATCAATCCCATCCCACTTAGCCCTAATCATTATCAGATGAAAAAAACAATTCCTTTGAGACAATCTTTCCTAGTAGTCTCTGCAGAATAGTGTGCATACTTTGGAGCCCGAGACAAATAAACTAAGAAAAAAATTGGTATCACAATCAAGCAAGCAAGCAAGTATTTAGATACCTACTATGTGCCAGGCACTGTGGTTGACAATGAGTATGCAAGAAAATAAAACAATCCTACTCACAAAGAACTTACATTATAATGGGAGAGATAAGTACATATAAAAATTCAGCATAAATATAAACTAAATAAATAAATACAAATATATATATACATATATATATATAAGCCTGCACATGTACACTGAATCAATTGATCAAAAGTATTCAAGTAGAGGTGACAGGGAATCTGTTTGGATTAGTCACACACCTTGAGTCATACCCTTTGGAACTTTTAAAAAATGATTAAACTAGTTTAGAATTGGGAAACTGAGAATCTGGCAGCAGAAAAGAGAAAGCCATTACCTAAGGAAGAATCACTTAGAGGAAAGGAAATAAAAGCTTTGGTTTCTTCTTCTCTCCTTGCCCTGAAGAGACTTGTAAATTTTATAGAACCAAATCATTTTCTGACTTTCCCTCAGTTGTGTCCTAATCCTAGCAGCTTTTCCTAAACAGCTGACTGAATCAGGAGTCAAGTTCAAACTAGACATATGAGACAAGGTAGCTTAATGATTTTGCAAGTCCAGTAGAGCAGCTAGGCTATACTTGAGGTAATTCATAAGTATGCCATGAACGAAATAAAAGAACTTAATAGCAGCCTGGAGCTTTGAGTTTACCCCTTTGCCACATATGCACACTCTTCCTGGACTCTGTATATACTGGTAGGAGAGTTTGTCACAAACATTTGGAGAGGTTTATACTAGTTGTTCTCACCTCGTAGGGTTTTGTGGGCATCCAATGGCATAACAGGAAAAATGCTATTATTAGGAAATCCCTAAAAGCTACTTGGGTCTGACTAACTGATATCAAATGATAATCGTGAGAGGAAGCACACTAGTGGGAACTTGTGAATTGAAGAATTAGAAAGCTGTCTCTCAATCCCTTAGAGCTATGCCTGTCAGGAGAGAGAGCCACCCTTAAGGGTCCTGTCCAGTTGCCAGTAGGGATCAGAGAAATAGTTCCAAAGCAAGCCCTACCTGAGTTATTGATAAAATTAATAAACAACATTGGGCCAAGCATAGATGTAGGGTAAGATCATTCTCCCAGACCATCAGGTTCATTCCTGACTTCTCAATGTCTTTCATTCCTCATATTCAGTCTGTTAACAAGGCCTGTCAATTGTACCTTTGCAACATCTCTTGATTATGTCCTTTTCTCTCTTCTGATATTACCACTACTCTGGTACATCCTCTCTAAAGTGATTTTCCTAAAGCACAGGACTAACCATACCAGTCCACCCCTACTCATGGTCAATAAACTCCTGTGGCTCCCTAGCTCCTTTAGTTTCAAATATAAAATTATTGATTTGACATTCAAAGTCCTTCACAACCTAGCCCTTCTCTTTTCTTTCCAGTCTTATACTTTACCTCCTGCCATATAATTCTTTCATCTAGTGGCATTGGCTTCCTTGCTTTTCCATAAACATGACACTCCATCTCTTGACTCTCCATATGTGCTCTGGTTGTCCCATACCTGAAATGGTATCACCTCCTCATCTTGATCGTCTGGTTTCTCTGGATTCCTTTAAGTCCCAACTAAAATCTCTTCTTCTAAATTAAAACCATTTCTAATCTTATGAAAAAATGCTCTAAATAACTATTGATCAGAACAATGCAAATTAAGACAACTCTGAGGTATCACTACACACCTCTCAGATTGGCTAAGATGACAGGAAAAGATAATGATGAATGTTGGAGAGGATGTGGGAAAACTAGGACACTGATACATTGTTGGTGGAACTGTGAATGGATCCAACCATTCTGGAGAGCAATCTGGAACTATGCGCAAAGGGCTATCAAACTGTGCATACAGTGTTTCTACTAGGTCTGTATCCCAAAGAGGATAAAAAAGGGAAAAGGACCCGCATGTGCAAAAATGTTTGTGGCAGCCCTTTTTTGGCAAGGAACTGGAAACTGAGTGGATGCCCATCAATTGGAGAATGGCTGAATAAATTATGGTATATGAATGTTATGGAATATTATTGTTGTATAAGAAACGACCAGCAGGATGATTTTAGAAAGGCCTGGAAAGATTTATATGAACTGATGCTGAGTGAAATGAGTAGAACCAGGAGAACACGGTACATAGCAATAAGATTATACAATGATCAATTCTGACGAATGTGGTTCTTTCCAACAGTGAGGTGATTCAGGTCATTTCCAGTGGTCTTGTGGTGGACAGAGTCATCTATACTAAGAGAGAGGACTGTGGGGACTGAGTGTGATTCACAACATAGTATTTTCAATTTTTTTTTGTTGTTTTTTGCTTGCATTTTATTTTCTTTCTCATTTCTTTCCTTTTTGATCTGATTTTTCTTATGCAACATGATAAATATGAAAATATGTATAGAAAAATTTCACATTTTTAACATATATTGGATTACTTTCTGTCTGGGGAAGGGGATGAAAAGGAAAAGAGAGAGAAAAAAAATTGAAACAGATTTTGCAAGGGTAAATGTTGAAAATTATCTATGCATATGTTTTGAAAATTTTAAAAAAGCTTTAAAAAATAAAATAAAATCACATCTTCTACAGGAAGCCTTTTCCAGAGCTTCCTCTTAATCCTAATAGTTTTCTCTCTCTTAATTATGTCCTATTTATCCTCTATATAGCTTATTTGTACATATTTGTTTGCATATTGTCTCTCCTAGTAGTTTCTTAACTCCTTGGGGGCAAGGAGTATATTTTTCCTCTTTTTGTATTCCCAGCACTTAGTACAGTGTCTGGCACATAATAAGCATTTAATAAATGTTTATTGACTGACTACTTTTTGTATTCAGGAATTCAAATATATGCACAGCTATATAATTATACTATAGCCATATGATCATACTATCTTCTAGGTCAGGGCCTCTTAAACTTTTTGCCTGAGAAATTTTTACCTGACCCTAGATATATAGATATATAAAATAGGTATAAAAATTCTTTGGTATAATTTTGCCATTTATTAAAGATGAAAGCAAATTTGCAAACTAATGAGATGGATGTGCTTGTTTATTTTTATATAAAGAATTAAATCATGGTGGGATACCTGATAGCTTTTATTGTAGCTAAATTTTTCATGACCCTCACATTCAATTATATAACCCCATATAGGGTCACAATCCACAGTTTAAAAAATTCACATATCTCTATCTCCTGAAAGAATGTTAAATATGTAAAATGAAATAAACAATAAATTATAATATGGTATATTTGATCATATATTATATATCATGTATTATATATTTTTGCTACATATGTAAATTTAAAACATGTAAAATTAATTAAATTATAATAAATTATATTATATTAATATAAATATCTAAAATAAATAAAATATAATATATTTTGTAAAGTATAGGTAAAGTACATCTATGGCATTCCTCTGATCCAGTTTTAGTTTAGTTGTTTTGTTTTTTTTTTAATCAAAAAAGAAAATTAGGTTAGTCTGGGGCTACTGTTTCTTGAAGCTATATTGATTCTTCACTCTCACTTCTTTTCCAGATAATCACCAACCAACCCTTTGATAGGGCAATCTAGTTATTTCATTTATTTATTTATTTATTTATTTTTTGTAATTGATATCCTACTCTCTTTCCTTTTTTGAAAATCCAGACATTTGTCTTTATCCAGTCTGACTATACCTTTCTTGTTCTCCATAGTCTTTTTTTCCCCTGAGGCAATTGGGATTAAGTGATTTGTGCTAGGGTCACATAGCTAGGAAATGTTAAATGTCTGTGATTAGATTTGAAATTAGATCCTCCTGACTTCAGAGCCAGCACTCTATCCACTGCACTATCTAGATGCCCTTCTCCAGAGTCTTTTAAAAATCATTGATAGTTGCTTATGAATTACACTTGCCCATTCTTTCAGTGTCCTAGGATAGAATTTAGTTGGATCAGATAATCTGGGCTCATCAAAGGTGCTCTCTTACAATTTTGCTACTTTATATTGGCTATCAACCCCCTATTGCCAATTTTTGATCTGTTCTTTCAAGTCCAGAGGTAATTTTTCTTGTCAAAGAAAACAGAAGCAAATTGAGTTGATCAGCTCTGCCTTTTCTTTGAGCAATTTCTCAATATAACTGTTCTCTTTAGTTTTCCTTACTTGTATCAGCTCATTCTCTGTTTTAGTATTCTTAACACTGTCATTATATGGTCATACCATGCTTTTATATTCATTCTTCTTCATGTGCCTTTGCTTCTATATACATTCCCCACATAAGCAGCCAACAAAGAAATCACACATATATTTGTGATCTAGATGATATAGAAGCATTGTTTTAGCAAACCTAAACTATTTCCACTATGGAAAACAAATATTTTCTACTATTTGAGTATATGAGCATAGGGATACTATAAATTGCTAACTTGAGGGTCATTTTATCTACCTCCAGCTTTGACATGTAATTCACATGTTTCAAATCTCATTTGTTTTTGAACTAAATATGTTCCTCATCCTATGAAAGACATATATTTGGTGTCACTAGAAACCTGAACATTAAAAATATATTTGGCATTATTAGAAATCTGAGCATCTGGCATTCAAGTACATATTGCCCTAGGTTTGATTTGGTGAATTGACTTTTTTTAAAAAAAAAAATAAATATTGAAAAGGGGAATGTTAAATCCTAGTCTGGGATTCAAAAGAGAACTTGACTGAAATCTGGAAAATGGCCTATAATGGCAGGTTACATACCTTTCTCCTTTCTTCTTCCCCTCCACTTCACCCTATCCTAGTACAATCTTGACTTTAACCTAAGGATGTTTTGAAATGGAGAAAGCAAAGTAAGCTGGCAGCAATATAGCAGGGAAGATTTGGAATGTTTTCTCTGGCTGGTCTTTCCAGAACACTTTCTTTACCCAAATCAGATGTGACAGCAAAGTTTTTAGAACTTAATATTCCCTTCTGTGGCTATGTAAAAATAAACAAAAATAAATTTCATTAAAATCTTCACAGGAAAGATAGTAGCTTTATACACAAATGGAATAATAAGCTATTTTAATAAGGCATATCCTATATAATTGTTGTTCTACTCAACTCTTGTAATAATTGTATTAACACATTATAATTACTATTATTCTTTTCTTCCTCCCTTTTCATCATTCTAAAATAAAAAAATTCTTTTGTGATATTACATTGCTTATCATTCATTTGTAATATTGTTCCTATCGGAAGTTTGCCTCACTTCTGCACACTCACAGGATGTCTGTTACTGTTGTACAAGGAAAAGTTCAGGGAGTTGTTTGAGGAACTCACTTGGATCCTTTTGGATCTGATACACATTTCTGAGCAAATTTAGATTGGAATTAATCTTCCTAGCGTGGGTTCCAACAACTAGTTGCAAAACTGAATTCCATTTATATTCTGTATGTATCTTTCTACTTCTAACGTGTTTCTTGTAAACAACATATTGTAGGATTCTGGTTTTTAAACCACTCTGCTGTCCACTTCTGTTTTATGGGAGATTTTATTCCATTCACATTCTCTGTTAAGATTACTAATTTTGTATTTCCCACCATATTATTTTCCTCAGGTTATACTTTTATCTTTCCTGTCACCTTTTCCCTACTCACCAATGTTTTGCTTTGACCAACACCTCCCTCAGTCTGTCCTCCTTTTTTTCAGCCCCCCCTTCTTACCTGTTTTCCCTCCTACTTCTGCCCTCCTTTCTATTAACCTCTCCCCTTTCCCTCCTACTTCTTTATAGGGTGAGAAAAATTTCTATACCAAGCTAAATCTATATATTATTTCCTCTTTGAGCCAATCTGATGAGATTAAGGTTCAAAAAATACTTATCCTCTTCCCTTCTTTCCCTCAACTGTAATAGGTCTTTTGTTCATGTGACATAATTTACCTTTCCTCTTCTTCCAGGGAAATCTTTTTTCCACCCCAATTTCATTTTTATATCATCACTTTAAAGTCATCTTATCCCTAATTATACCCCTTCTAACTGCCCTGACAAAGATACAGTTCTCAAAAGTTATACATATTATCTTCCCATGTAAAGTTGTAAGCATTTTAACTTTTCAAAAACACGATTTTTCTGGAAATTGAGTGGATGCCCATCAATTGGAGAGTGGCTGAATAAATTATGGTATATGAATGTTTTGGAATATTATTGTTCTGTGAGAAACGACCAGCAGGATGATTTCAGAGAAGCCTGGAGAGACTTGCATGAACTGATGCTGAGTGAAAGGAGCAGAACCAGGAAATCATTATACATGGCAACAACAAGACTATATGATGATCAATTCTGAAGGACATGGTTCTCTTCAACAATGAGATGATTGATGCCATTTCCAATGATCTTGTGATGAAGAGAGCCATCTACATACAGAGAGAGGACTGTGGGAACTACATATGGATTACACGATAGGATTGTTCCTCTTTTTGTTGTTTGCTTGCATTTTATTTTCTTTCTCATTTTTTTCCTTTTTGATCTTATTTTTCTTGTGCAGCAAGATAATTGTATAAATATGTATACACATATTGGACTTAACATATTTTTAACATGTTTAACATATATTGGATTACATGCTATCTAGGGGAGGGGATGGGAAGAAGAGAGGGAAATTTGGGACACAAAGTTTTGCAAAGGTTAATGTTGAAAAATTATCCATGCATATGTTTGAAAATAAAAAGCTTTAATAAAAAACAGGATTTTTTCTTTCCCTATTTACCTTTTTATGCTTCTCATGAGTCTTAAATTTGAAGATCAAATTTTCTGTTCAGCTCTAGTCTTTTTATCAGAAATTATTAAAAATTTCCTATTTCATTGAATATCCATCATTTCCCCTGAAAGATAATGCTTAATTTTGCTGGATAGTTGATTTTTAGGTATAGTCCAAGTTCCCTTACCTTCTGGAATATCATATTCCAGGCTCTCCAATCCTTTAATGTGAAAGCTGCTAGGTCCTGGGTAATCCTGATTGTTTCTTTCTGGTTGCTTGCAGTATTTTCTTCTTGATCTGATAATTCTGAAATTTAGCTACAATATTCCTTAGAGTTTTTATTTTGGGGACTCTTTCAGGAGGTGATTGGTGAATTCCTTCAATGACTATTTTACCCTTTGTTTCTAGGATATCAGGGCAGTTTTTCTTAATTATTTCTTGAAAGATGTTGTTCAGGCTCTTTTTTTCATCATGGCTTTCAGGTAGCTCAATGATTCTTAGATTGTCTCTTCTGGGTCTATTTTCCAGGTCATTTATTTTTCCAATGAAGTGTTTTAAATTTTCTTCTATTTTTTCAAAAAAGGTAAGAACCCCTGGCCTAGATGAACTCTGGAACTCCACTTCTTTAAGGAGGACTCAAGCTCTAAAACTCTGAAATTAGTAAGGAAGAGTGTAAAAGAAAGGGAGAGAAGAGGATCAAGAATACAGCTTCTATAAATGCTAGCACCCAGAGTTAGGGAAGAGGTAAATAAGCCAGCAAGGAGTTGGAGATATAATAAGAAAAACATCTTAGAAGTCAAGGGAGGCAGGAATATTAAAAAAATGATGATCAAGAAAGTCCAAAGTTGCAGAAAATAAAGAAAATGAAGACAGAAAAGGTGTTTGGATTTGGCAATAAAGAGATAATCCTTGCGAGAGGAGTTTATTTAATAAAATTGTGTGGATGGAAACATTTTTAGGAAGAATTGAAGTAAGAACTTGAGGAAAGAATGGTGAAGACTGAGTATTTTCTTTTTTATTTTTTTTATTAAAGCTTTTTATTTACAGAACATATGAGTAATTTTTAACACTGACCTTTGCAAAACTTTTTGTTCCAAATTTTTCCCTCCTTCCTCTCACTCCCTACCCTACATGGCAGGTAGTCTAATACATGTTAAATATGTTAAAATATATGATAAATCCAATACATGTATACATATCTATACAGTTATCTTGCAGCACAAGAAAAATTGAATCTAGAAAGAGAAAAAAAAACCTAAGAAGGAAAACAAAATTCAAGCAAACATCAACAGAAAGTGTTAAAAATGCTATGTTATGGCCCACACTTAGTTTCCACAGGCCTCTCTCTGGGTTTATATGGCTTTCTTCAACACTGAACAATAGGAACTGGTTTGAATCACATCATTACTGAAGAGAACCATGTCCATCAGAATTGATCATCATATAGTTTTGTTGTTGTATAATGATCTCCTGGTTCTGCTCATTTCACTTAGCATCAGCTCATGCAAGTCTCTCCAGGCCTCTCTGAAATCATCTTCTTGGTCATTTCTTACAGAACAATAATATTCCATGACATTCATATACCATAATTTATCCAGCCATTCTCCAATTAATGGGCATCCATTCAGTTTCCAGTTTCTTGCCACTACAAAGAGGGCTGCCACAAGCATTTTTACAACATCCCCTCCTTTAAGATCTCTTTGGGATATAGACCCAGTAGAAACACTGCTGGATCAAAGGGTAGGCACAGTTTGATAACTTTTTGAGCATAGTTCTAGATTGCTCTCCAGAATGGTTGGATCTGTTCACAGTTCCACCAACAATGTATCAGTGTCCCAGTTTTCCCACATCCCCTCCAACATTTGTCATTATCTTTTCCTGTCATCTTAGCCAATCTGACAAGTGTGTAGTGGTACCTCAGGGTTGTCTTAATTTGCATTTCTCTGATCAATAGTGATTTGGAGCACCTTTTCATATGACTAGAAATGGTTTTAATTTCATCATCTGAAAATTGTCTGACCATTTATCAGTTGGAGAGTGGTTTGAATTCTTATATATTTGAGTCAATTCTCTATATATTTTAGAAATGAGGCCTTTATCAGAACTTTTGAATGTAAAAATAGTATGACAGTAGAACTAGTATAGGCATTGACCCACACCTAACACCATATACCAAGATATGGTTGAAATGGGTTCATGATCTAGACATAAAGAATGTTATTATAAACAAATTAGAAGAACATAGGATAGTTTACCTCTCAGATCTATGGAGGAGGAAGGAATTTGTGACCAAAGAAAAACTAGAGATCATTATTAATCACAAAATATATAATTTTGATCATATCAAATTAAAAAGTTTTTGTAGAAACAAAATGAATGCAGACAAGATTAGAAGGGAAGCCATAAACTGGAAAACATTTTTACATTCAAAGACTTGAGTATTTTCAAGGTAAAATGGAGATAAACAAGGTAATGGTAGGATAATAAATAAAATACTTACCTTACAGTCAGAGAACATGAGTTCACATTTCATGTGTGATGCTAACTTCTTGTCTGATCTACATTTCCTCATATGGCTGGCCTCTGAGGTCCCTACCAGCTGTAGCCTGATGAGCCTATGACATTAATTTAATAGAAAATTAATTAAGGAAATGGATTTTCCTTTGTTTTGTTTTTGCCTTGAGAAACTTAGTTTTATTTAAAAAGAGATAGAAGTATCAGTGGCAAGGGAAAATATACATGAAAGAAAGGAAATGATTGATGGAACCAGAGAGGCATGAAGGGCAAGAGTACTGGGCATGAACTTTGGCAAAGTCCAAGGGATACTTTTTTTCCTGAGAGAGAAGAGAATAAATCAAACTACTGAGGAGTGTTGCAATGTAAAAGAAAGGAGTGGAGGGACCTCATATCAGGTAGCCTTATAATAATATAACATTTAAAGGTTCACAAAATATTTTGCATACATTTTCTCAGTTGAACATCATAAAAAACTTTGTTAGGTGAGTTTTATTATTTCCCTTTTACAGATAATAAAACTGGGGTTCAGTAAAGTAAGTGAATTCAAACTCAGGCTCTCTTAATTCCAAATCCAATGTTCTATCAGCTATACCATGTTGAAAGATGTTATTTTCTGAGAGTGGAGGAAAGAATTGGAAATAGGTAGCAATAAATAAATCTGTATGGTTTGGGGTCCGGGACTCATTTGAGTGGGGGCATCTAGCACATATAGATACTTAAGAAATGCTTTTTTATGGGATCTAGAGCAGGAATGGATCTCAGAGGCCATCTAAGTCAACTTCTTATTTTACATATGAGGAAACTGAGGTTGCCCAAAGTGAAACATATAATATTGGGAGTGGGATTTAACACCAAGGGTTCTAACTCCAGAATCTTTCTCTCTAGAGCTCTTTCTTTAATATCATATAGGAAGCCTTCCCAGATCCTCTTAATTCTAGTGACTTCACTCTGTTATTTCCTATTTGTCCAATACCTAGATTATTTTGTGTACATTTATTTGCATTTTATCTCCCCCATTAAATTGTAAGCTCCTTGAGGGCAAGGGGTGTCTTTTTCTTCTGTTTGTATCCTAAGCACTTAGCATAGTGCCTGGCAAATAGTAGGTACTTAATAAATATTGATTGATTGTTGAAGTGGATTGAATTGAAAGGGAAATTCTCTCTTCTCCCATTCCCTCTAAACCAAACTATACCTCCCTCCTTTTACCCCCAAAAGGCTGCTATGTGAGGTTTAGGATTTGGGAGACTGTCTTAAAAGTTAGGAATTTGGAGAGTTTTTGAGTTATAAGAAACAATCTTCTTTCAGGTTAGAGAAATGATGTTCCTAGAAGAATGGATGACACTGTTCTTTTGGAGGAAAGCTGTCTATACAAAGGAATGAACAGGTGAGTGGGAGAAAGCAGATGAGTGGTGCCCACCATCTACTAGAAGAGAGCTCAACTGCAGAGAGGAGTGAAACCCAGCAAACGCCACGGGATGGAAGTAGGGAAGTCTGCTATCTGCTGGAAACAGAAGTGAGTTGCGGTAAAGTAATGTGGGACTGTCCCATAAAGTAGTGTAAGAGAGACCCGGGTTGCCACTGAAAGAGCAACAGGAAGCATACACAGATGGAAACAAGCAGTGTAGTATAGTGGACAGAATTGCTGTGTATGGCAGCACTGAGCAGGGAGAACAAATCCCAACAATCTCTTGGCCAGATCCCAGAAAAGTACTATAAACTACAAAAACTAGATAGGTCCTAGGGAGATGACAAGGGAGAATGGCTCACTTGAAAGACACAGATATGAATCCTATTTATTTCCATAAACATAAATAAGTAGTGCATAGTTGGAGCCTTGTGAGTCTGTGTGCTTGGAAGGGGAGCTGGTAGCTACTCATTGGGAGGGAGGGGAAATTCTAAGATCTGTGGGTAAGAATCCAGAGAAGTAAGAGGTCCTTTTGTATCTGAGGGGGAGGGGGAGGAAAAGTTGACACTTACATCACACTTAAATGACTTAAAAGTCATTTTATAAAAACAAAATTCTCTTAGGTCCTTCATTCCTCCATGATGAATCAAGCTTGCACCAATCTATCTGGGCCCCCAGTGGAAGACTGACACAGATTGCTAAGTACTTGCCATTACTAGAAGGGATTAAGACATTGAAGAGAATAGAACCTACCCAGAATTCCCATTCTGGGAAATCGCTTTTAAAAATTTTACCCCTTGAGTGATTAAACAAAGTACGTGAATAGACAATGAGTTAGATTTGCTTGGCACATGATGGGGGAGGATAAAGGCATTAGGTGAGCGCATTCCTGGTTACCTACCTAAAAATATCTCTTCTACTTCAAAGGACAGTAGTATCTGATTTCTTTCCTCAATCTGACAACATCCGTTTAATAGTATTACTTCCTATTGGTTGCTTGGAGGTAATGTTTAGAATTCTGCACACCCATTTAGCTCAAGCCTATGCCATCTGAAAACATGGAGATGCTTTAAAAATTAAAGCTTTTACAGCCTCCTATTTTAATATATGCTATTGTGTTTTATAATAACGCAATTATAGACCATAAATTCCATTTTTTTGTTGGATGACTAATATGGAAATATGCCATAAGGCTCAGCTAGTATTTTACTTCCTACCACATTTTTCCAGGTCTCAGAAATTTGACCCAAATCATGACTCATCACCAATGTCCTTTTTGTAGCACTATGAAAAAGCCATCAGCTGACTCATTTGTCCCCCTAGAGACATCCCATTTTCATGTATATTCCAAAAATAATTTCAAAATGGAAAGTGTTCATTTTTTTTTGCTTGTTATAGGGAATCTAGCACAGGAATTAACTCAGTATTTCCCATGTCATGCAAAAATAGTGTGCACCTTAGATATATGTATAATATGCATACATGTATAACATGCACACATGCTAAGACCAATAATTTACAAATGGGAAATTCATCAACAAATTGCCTTGTTTCCACATATGAATTTTGACATCACATCAAAGGGTTTGTGTCAGTTGGATAGCACATTAAAATGATTACTCTAATAAGTAGAATTTGGCTAGTTTTGCAAATTCTGGAGAACCTTTAACAAAATAACGCTATTTCATCTTCCTAACACATTTCAATTCATGTGGGTTAAAATGCTAATATTATTTGTTGAGAAAATACATTGATCTGAGAGTTGAAAGACCTGAGTTCTCATCTAATTTATATCATTGACTTGCTGTGTAAACATGAGTGAGTCACTTAACTATTTGAGTTTTTCTCAATGTAAAATTAGGATAAAAATACTAGGAGTTAAAGTAAACTTCATGTCAGAGACTCCTTTACATGAAGAGCCTAGAGATATACTTGAGACCTCTCACTTTTCTGGCTTATCACTCCAGCCTGAGTAGAATCTGGAAAGTTCAGTGTACTTTTCCCCCCAGTGATTAACACAAGCTTTCTTTATAAGCTCTCAATATAAAAAGGCTTATATATCAATATACCTATATATATATATACATATATATATATATATATATATAAAACAAACATAATTTGTTATGCTGGAAATACATTTGTAATGAAGAAAACAAGCAAAAAATGGTATGTTAATGGGTAGAAACAGGCAAAAAACACACAACTTATTTACAACACTTTAAAAAAATTTACAGGGGAATAAAGTACAAAAGAAAACATGAACTAATGGAATAATGCTTTTAAATGTATAAAATAAAATATATAAGATTACAAAGGAAGCCAGTTGTACTGAAATGCCCTTATCAAGATAAAAAAAGTTTAAGAAAACTGACCTAAGGGGTCCACATATTGGTAGTTGACTCAGTCAGTCCAGATATAATGACTGATTAGCTATGTCTTCAGGCTGAACTTTCTAGTTGTCTCAGGTAAAATATCTTGGGTGAGCCCATGAGCATTGTTTGGGGTAAATTCCTTTTAGAGCATCCACTGAGGTCATTTAGCAGCATTGTAGAAAAAGAAACCAAAACTACTCACATGCTAAGTGAAAACATCTTTATCATTTTGGCATTGTAAATATCAAAGTAACGATTGGTCAAGTGACAGAAAGTTAATAGAGAGATAGTGTAATAATAGTGCATAGAGGGCTCACCTTGGAGTCAGAAAAATCTACTTTTGAATCTTGTCCCAGACACTTCCTAATTTTGTGATCCTGGGCAAGTCACTTAAATTCTCTAGATATCAACTCATCTTTTAGAACAAAAAATGGATTCGATGAAGTCTAAAGTTGATTATAATTCTAAATCTATAACCCAGTGATCCTAAGGATTTCAAGGAAATGATTTATCATTTCAGGAGGAACATAACTTCTCCAACAGTAATCTTCTCTTCTGTCATGGGGACACATAGGAACACAAGGAATAAGGTTGCTATAGTTACCAATCATACTCCATTGCAATGTACAATTACCCAGAAGTATTTGATACCCTCTTCTCAAAACCCAGTGCAACCTCTCTACACAGAAACTCAAAACAATGTCCTGTGCTCAGACAACATTGCATTGGCAAAGGGAAAAATGGCCTTTTCCACTATCTCAGTTGCTTTCACAACAGGAACATAAAAGAAAATTGCAAAAGTTTTATAAAAGTTTAAAATTTGCTTTTTTGGAAAGGCCAACCAGGCGGGTGAGTCCACAGCTGTTCTTTTAAGGAAAGAAAAAGTTTTCACAAGATGACTCCTCTGGAGTCCTAAGATATCAGAGCTGCCAACATCCTGGACTCTCTGCCAAAACAAGTGACATTACAGCTGTCCCGAATTCTCTGTGGGTCTAGGAAAGTGGTGATGTCATCTGTTCTGTCAGGAGAAACAGGCCATTTGTTGGCAGCTTTGGTTCTTCAGGATCTTGGGGAGGTGCTAATTGTCTCAGATTTTGTTAAAATACCAAGCTAAGGCTTCCATTTTTAAACAAGAGCCATATGCTTTCCTCCTGCCTTAGAATCTTCATACAGGATCTGGGGACTTAATAAAAGCACCTTAATAAGGCATTCTAAACAGTTCAAAAGGGAGAAAATATTGCCAAAGTTGCTTTTAGCTATAAAATAATGTTCAAATAAATTGAATGCTGCATCTGAAAATGACCAACTTTAAATCAAATAAGAATTAAGTACTTTTGACTTCTGATAAAAGGAATTATGTAATTCTAAAGCTATTAGATTTTTACAAACACCAAATAACTTAATTTTAAGGTTTTAGAAAGAAGGACTTTATATAATGTTTGTACCCTATGATTTTCATGTTATAATGGAAAGAACACTAGCTTTGGAGTCAGAGGATATGGATTCAGATCCTGCATGTGATACTTATTAACTTGGTCAAGTCATTTATACTCTCTTGCCTTAGTGCCCTCATTTGTAACAGGAGTGGTTTGGACTAGTTGGCCTCTGAGGTCATTTTCAGTTCTCTCTCTCTCTTTCTCTCTCTCTCTCTCTCTGTGTCTCTCTCTCTCTTTCTCTCTCTCTGTATATATATATGTGTGTGTATATATATATATATATATATATATATATATATATGAGCATATAAGAAAACTCAACTAAATTACTCTCCAAAGAGGGTCAGAATAAGCCAGTTGGGTTTTTCATTGTCCAAATCATTTGGAAAATAACCAATGTCAAACTCTACAGCCCCAGAAAAGAGAGTGACTTTGATGTGAAGAGTCTTCTAATGAGTCTCTTGTTCCCTGTTCCATTCCCTTAATACCTACCTGAACCCCTTGTCCACATCTCTTGTCCTTTCATTCCGATGAAATAATCACTTTCATCCTAAAAATGTTCATTTAATTCCAAAGAAAAAAGTCTAAAGTTAGTTCACTCCTAGAATTGTAACAAGGATAAGACGACGGTAGCTTTGCCTTAAGGTTTTGAATATAGAAGATGCTGACAGCATTCACAAACTTTCAGCACTAAAGAAGCAACAGAGCTCAGCACCTACTTAGCAAAAATAATTAGTGAAAACAGAAAGTTATCAGATGTTGGAGTGAGGTGAGCTCCTCTCCTATCCTGTTGTAATCCCCTCCCACCCCATAACAACTTCCCAAACTGGCCTTAGGCCACTCCCTTTCCTGCCCCCTCCATTTTACATCATGCTTAACATTGCTTTCCCTACACTGGGAGCTCTTAGATTGGTGCATAACTTTCAGGGGGTCCAAGAACTTGGATAGGAAAAAAATGCAACTTTATTTTCATTAGTCTCTAACTGAATTTTAGAACTTCTGTCTTTTAAAATATTTTTTAAAAAAATCCATAAATTTCACTGAAATTCCAAAGGGGTCTTTGGAATACACACACAAAATTAAAAACCCCTGTCCTAGATGCTGTGGAAAGCACTACTCATAGTCCAGAGCTGTTCTCGTTCCATTAACAAATGCCTTTTACAATATGTACTATTTAATGGGGATAGTAGTTTTAATTTGCTCACACAGGTTATGATATCAAAACCACTAGCTAAGTTGTTTTGTTAATAATAATTTTCTTCTATGGCAGTTTTAACTCAAAGAAATGGAGAAACAAGTCCTTTAAGTCCCTCCTCCCCTTTTCAGGAAGTTAGGACACATGGTGTAACACCTGTTCTTAAACATGACTATTCGATGTATGTTGAACAGATTTCACATGGTTTTTTATTGCCAATAAAGTTATTGAAATTGAAGTATGCCATCTGGTGGGTTGTCTGTATAAGAAGACAGGTGACAGGTAGTGATGAATTCAAGCTGTTTCCACAGGAAAACTGTTTCAGTCTTTCTCATTTGCCTAAGTTGATTCCATTTCTTAAAATTTCCATTTTTAGACCTATGTGTTTAGGAAATGACAGTCCAGTAGAGCAACCACAGATTTGATAAAGGGTTTAATATTAAAGAATAGCTTATTTTCAGAGGAAAGACCCCATCATATCACTCTTCATTTGACTGAGAATTTACCCCCCCCACCAATATACATATATCATGAAACATACCTGTGATTTGAAATGTATGAAAATACTGTTCTTTTCATAGCTGCTACATAGTTCCAAGACATTTAAAATTTGTGATTTGGAATTATAGGAGAGATTCACTTATGTGAAAGTCTGAGATACTTGGAAGGTCAGGAATAATGGCTTTACATTATATGTTATTCACTTATTTCCATTGTATTCCCTCTTTGTGGCCCCACTTGGATTTTCTTGGCAAAGATAAAGGAAGGATTTGCCATTTCCTTCTCCAACTCATTTTATAGATGAGGAAACTGAGGCAAACTGGGGTAAGTGACTTACCCAGCATCACATAGCTAAGAAATGTCTGAGATCAGATTTAAACTCAGTTAAGTCTCATCTTCTTGACTCCAGACCTAGCCCTCTATATACTGTACCTACCTAACTCAACTTTTACTAGATGGCTTATATTTTAAATTGTATATTGAATTAAAATGGAATACAATTGCCTTGTCTCCCCCTTCTAAAAATTTTTTAAAAATTTTTCTTCTCTATATATTTTTCTAGCTTTTTATTCTTTTCTTGCTTTTTTTGCATCTATCTCTTCTCACTAACTCATCCATGAAACACCAGTCCCCTACCCCAAGCCTTTCATTATAATTTTACTAAAGCAAAACAAATCAACACAACTTTTTAAAATGCCTTATTGTGTATCTGTAATCTATCACATCTCAACCAAGACAATCTTTTCTAGAATACATATGTATATGCACATGCATATACACACACATATATAAAACTAATCTGTAACTTATGATTTTTTCTTCTTCATATTTGTTCATATTCCTCACTTTCTTGATTCTCTTCATTTTCTATAATTCAGGAAATTGCCTGTTTACTTTTTTTTCCTGAAGCAATTGGGGTTAAGTGACTTGCCCAGGGTCACACAGCTAGGAAGTGTTTTGTGTCTGAGTCCAGATTTGAACTCAGGCCCTCCTGACTTCAGGGCTGCTGCTTCATCCACTGCACCACCTAGATGCCCCTGTAACTTATAATTTTTAAAGATTTACCAGGAGCACTAAGAAGATAAGCAAATTTCCCATAGTCTCACAGCCAGTATGTGTTCAAATCTGGGCTTGAACCCAGGTTTTCTTGACTCAGAGGATCTGGATCCAAATTGGAGATCACCTACTTCTGAGCTTAAATAAATCATTTAACATCTCTGGTCCCGTTTCCTGCCCTATAAAATAAGGGAATGGAACTAAATGGCTTCCAAGGTTCTTCCTGCTTCCAGATTTATGATTTTTCTCCCTCCTTCCCACTACATCATACTGGTGAATTAATCAATCTGATTTTCCTTTTCATACCTTCCTATGATCCAGACTGTAGTCTGTCTGACAAAAGAAACCAGCACTCTGCCACCTCCCTTCCAGATTTTCCCTCTAGCCTCAGGTCAAAGTGACACTCAGAGAAGAGAACTGAATTTCTAGAACACAGAGCCTCTGAGAATGTCAGTAAGGTAGCTTTCCTGTGTCTGATAACAGACAACAGAAAACAGCTCCTCAAGGTTTGGGGGAGGTAAGGAGAAGCAATTAGGTGGTATGAGGTGGATCTCATCATCAAAATCTCAGCTCCTCCCACAGAGTTTAACCTGCAGTAAGCATTTATTTTATAACAAAGAAAAAACATCCTGTAAGCATTTGTCATGATACTTGAGAAAATTTGATAACTCATACTCCTAAAACTGGGGAAAGGATAACATAATCATTAAAAACAACAAAAAAAATTGTCTTTTAGGATAGTGTTCAGAACTAGAACTGGGAACTAGGCTATATGGAAGCAGATTTAAGCTTAGATTAAGAAAGAACTCCTAGGGGTAGGAACTTTCCTCCTTCTATCAGTACAGAGCAGTACTTTTTCTTAAACTTATAATTTTATCTTGTTTTCTGGAGCACTGAGATGTTAAGTGCTTGGTTAAGGGCATATGCCAAGGTTTGTAAGAGTCAAGATCTGAACCCATGCTTTTCCAGCTCTATGGCCAACTCTCTCTCCATTAAGTCATGTTGCTTCAATAACAGTTAGAATAGATCAAAAATTAAATAGACCATTTAAAAAGTTAGTAAGGCCCTGGGCCTTTTTTATACGTTATAGAAAGGTGATTCATGTTTCGGGTAGATATTTTTCTGGACAACCTCTATTTAATCTCTTATATGCATTCTCTCCTCTCTTCCCACTGCCACCACCCTAATACAAACCCACATTATCAGCCTTAGATGATGATCTCGCCCAGGGTCATTGAGAGTCAGAGAGAACTCTGGATCTCCCCCAAAGGGACATGCCACACAATCAATCTCTAGTGTAGTAAACTGGAGATAGGAATATGACAAAGACTTCTAGCTCTTCTCATGTGTTCTCCCTCTTTTCCTTCAGCAACCTAGTGGGGTTGGTCTCTTCCATCTTAACTCTTGAAGGCAAAAACTAGAAGTATCTGCAACAAGTGGATGCTTAAATTGTCCTCAGGAAGACTGATCAAAAACAGAAGTACTCGTACCTCACTAACTGCCCTGCCCCTAATGCAAAGGAAGGCATTCCTCCATATAATCTTGTGCTTAACCTCTGATTGACTCAGTTTCCTCAGTCTTCAAAAAGAAATACTACCAAATACTGCCATGAGGATGAGATGAAACAATACATTTAAAGAGCTCCTTTTGCTTATGTCGAGTTGTTTTCTTTGCAAAGATACTGGAGTAGTTTGCCATTGCCTTCTGCAGTTCATTTTATAAATGAGGAAACTGAGGCAAACAGGATGATACTGTAAATATCTAAGGCCAGATTTGAACTCAGATCTTCCTGACTCTTGGGCCAGTGCACTCTCCATTGTGCCATTTAGCTGCCTGAAAGAGCACCTGCAAAGTTTAAAGCACCTTGCGACACAAAAGCAAAGCAAAACAAAGCAAAAATGTAGGGAGAAGCAAGGTTAGCTTAGCAATCTCTTTGGAGATTGTTTGCTCTGTCTTCTAGTGCTTCTTTGGGCATCCCTCTGGCAGAATATAGTAGACAATGGATTTTGAATCTTTTGAGTCTTCAGCTGAAATCTTGCCCCAAAAGTAGTTAAGACACCATATGGGAAAAAAATTCTCTAAATCACTATTGATTAGAGAAATGCAAATTAAGAAATGTAAACTCTGAGGTACCATTTCACACCTTTAAAATTGGCTAAAATGACAAGAAAAGATAATGATAAACCTTGGACAGGATGCAGGAAAACTGGGACAATAATGCATTGTTGGTGGAGTTGTGAAATGATCCAACTGTTTTAGAGAATAATTTGGGCCCAAAGGGCTATAAAACTGTTTTAAGCAATAAATTGTTGGATTCTGCTTTCTTATCCATTCTGCCACCCTCTTCCTTTTTATGTGCAATTCTATTCCACATTTATGGATTTATTTATGGAGATTGAATGTGGATCAATGCATACTATTTTCACTCTTATTCTGGTTTTTTCTCATTGTTTTTCTCTTTTCTGATTTTTCTCTCCCATCATGACTCATATGAAAATATATTTAAAAATGAATGTACATGTATAACATTAAAAAGAAAAAAATTAAAATAAAATATTTTTTAAAAAAAGAAAGAAGGAAAGAAAATGTTCAGATTAGTGGGAGAAGAAACCACTGGAAACCAAACATCAGAGACAATTGAGGAATTGTGGCAGGGAAAAAGGAAATTATAATTAATTTTCCATTTGATTAACTGATCAATTAAATTGATTCATTAAAAAATAATTTCCAAAATATACCTCTTATTTCAAAAAGTCCCTGATACAGGTTTGGGTTTTTTTGAGGATTTTTCTTTCATTTTAATACTATTTTATTTTTTCACTAGTTACATGTCAAGAAAAATTTTAGTATTAATGATTTCCAAATTTTTCTTCCTCTCTCCCTCCTCCCTTTTTCCAAAAGTAATAGGCTTTTTGATATAGTAATATATGTGCTATCATGTAAAACACTTCCATGTTAGTCACAGTTGTGAAAGAAGAAACAGATCAAAAGAAAAAAAAAACAAGAAAAAATAAAGTGAAAAAAAATATGCTTTAATCTGCATTCAGAGTCCATCATTTCTTTGCCTGGATATGGATGGCATTTTCCTTCATGAGTCCTTTGTACTTGTCTTAGATCATCATCATGTTGCTGGGAAGTACTGAATCATTTATAGTTTAATCATCACACAATGTTCCTGTTATTGTGTACAATGTTTTCCTGGTTGTGCTCATTTTACTTTACGTTTTCCAGATCTTCTTTTGATTATGGCTTTCAGATATGGCTATCAGAATCAATCTCTTCTGGATCTATTTTCCAGGTCAGTTGGTTTTTACATGGGGCATTTTATATTTTCTTCCAGTTTTTCATTCTTTTGAATTTGATTGTTTCTTGATGTCTCATGGAGTCATCACTTTCCACTTGCCCAATTCTAACTTTTAAGATATCATTTTCTTCAATTAGCTTTTGTAATTTCTTTTCCACTTGGCCAATTCTATATTTTAAGCAGTTTTCCCAAGCTGTTAACTCTTTTTCAGAATTCTTTTGTATCATTCTCATTTCTTTTTCAAATCTTTCTTCTATTTCTCGTATATGATTTCTAACTTCTTTTTGGAGCTCTTCCATGTGCTCTTTCTGGGCTTGAAATTACTTCCCATTTTTCTTTAGCATTTTGCTCATAGGTATTTTGCATTGTTGTCCTCTTCTGAATTTGTGTTTTAGTCTTTTCTGTCACCATAATAATTTTCTATGATTTATGATCAGATTCTTTTTTAGTTTATTTTGTTTTTCATATTTTTATATTGTCTTTTTCTTTTCTTTTAAATTTTAGCTCTGCTCTCAGGGTGGAAGGAATACTGTCTCAGACTTCTTGTGTCAGTGTCTGTAGTTCCTGGCTGTATATCTTGCACTGCACTAATGCTGGCTTGAGGGAGACCCTCCAGGAAACCCTTATGTCTGGTGCTGAACTGAGGGGTAGTAGTGGTAGGTAGCTAGTGCTGCTGGACACTGTAGGAGTCTGGCAGCTCACCTGGTGCTGAACTGGGTCTAATGGCGATGTCTGGTCTGGGCTGAGGTCTGGTGGGATGTTTCTCCGATGCCCCAGACTACACATTGAAGCACCTTCTGGTGTAGCTTCTAGAGGCTTCCTGTTGCCTGTGGCTATGCTGAGCCATGGTTGGGGTTTGTGCTGGAGGCTGCCTACTTATTTAAGTGCCTATAAGATTGCAGTCCACCTGTTTGCCCCAGGATGTGCTGAAGCAGGGGGAGATATGAACAATGGAGGATGCCTATTTGCCCAGAGCCTGAAGTACATGGTGGTTCCCAGAGCTGGAGTCTGCTGGCTGCCTTAGCTATGATATGGCACATGGAGAATCTTCCTGTTGGCATTTGCCTATTCCACTACTCTGTGGGACTAAGTTGTCCTTGGAATTCTATCTAAGTTTGGTAAAATTTTACTATTGTTTTGGTTTTCAGTGTAGTTGAAAAAAATCACAGTCCTTTCTTAATGATAGAAATATGGAAATACTATTTCTGATCTGGACCCATTTTTCTTTTTCTTTTTTTTACAAGAAAAAAAAAGAAAATATGACCAAATTCTAGGCTTACTTAAACAACTTTTACTCACTTTTATTTTAATAGATGCTCATTTTATATGTATACATATATTCGATTTGCCAATATTTTAACATAATTAACATGTAGTGGATATCCTGCCATCTAGGGGAGGGGTGGGGAGTTGGGGGGAAAAATTTGTAACGGAAAGCTATGTAAGGGTTATTGTTGAAGAATTACCCACACATATGTTATTCAAATAAAATAAAAATTTAAAAAAAAAATAGATGCTCATTTTAAATTAAGTGCATTTTGAGAGAATTATAAATTGACTTCATAGCAAATCTTGCTTTGCAAAGCCCTTGAAAGCTTTTCCAAACTTAAAAACAAAAGGTTCAGTTTTGCCAAATGAATAGGAATTTCCAATACTTGAACATGGAAAAGTGGCAAAATCTTTATAATAAATAATTCTCCAAACTGTAAGACTTGTGTTTTCAGGGGTTAACAGTCCTTAATAAACATGAACCAGATAAATTAATTACAGTGGGAGGATTTAAAGGAAATTTTTATAAATTAGAACATTAGTTAATTCAATTTCATCCCATGATGGCATAGGTTCTCTTTGAAAGGAAGGACAAATAACAAGTAGGTGCTAGGCATTCATGTTAAATACTATATAATAATAACAAATATGAAATAATACTTGTACTAAAGAAGTTTATATTCTATAGAAGAGAGGGAAAGAAGGAAAGCACTAACAACTAGAAAGATCAGGGAAGGTTTCCTATAGGAGATGACACCTGAGTTATGCTTTGAAGAAATCTAGATATTCTACAAGAGGAGGTAAGGAAGGAGAGTATCCCTACTTTGGGAAATAGCCCATGTAAAATTACAGAGGTAAGAAATTAAACGTTGTATTAGCAGACCACCAAACAGGCCATTTCTACTGGAACATAGAGTGTATAAGGGAGAATAATAACATGCGGTATATCTAGAACAAAAGATTGAATACAGATTGTCCCTAATAAAAGTCAAAATGTGATTCAAATTGTAAACCTTGAGGGTTGACACATAAAAACAAGGCAAAATAAAACGCAAAGGAACTGTCCCCATTTCAAATCAGTGTCTTTGTACCTTTATAAAAAACTTTCTGAATATATTCTAAAGTAGGAATCATCAAATTATTTTTAGAGGCTTTAAGGGAATTTCCTAAAAAGGCTTTTCCCATGCCTTCAAGGAGGCAAATTCAGCTCTCAAATCTGGAAAGTCTCATTTCAAAAGACAGATTTTAGACCTCACTGAGAAAGCCATGAGCAATCTGGGATTCTGCCAGACAGAGATTTTATTCTACCAGTCCAATTTCAGGGAGATTATAGTATAAAGTCTTATTACAAAGAATTCACCACTTCAGCTTTCTTAAATAAGAGGACCATTGACTTCTTTTCCTATGGTACTTCCTGCCAATCAGATAAAACTCAGACATATCAAGCTTTATCAAAACTCTTGAAATGTCAATAAAGAAATAAATCTTTCCCCTCTCCCCCACTCTCCACTGTTGTTTTCTGAATAGGTTTAAGCTAAGAAGAATCAGCTATCACGTGTGTGTACTTGTAAAGAATAAGTCTTGGGGCAGCTAAGTGGCGCAGTGGATAGAGCACCAGCCCTGAAGTCAGGAGGAGCTGGGTTCAAATCTGGTCTCAATCACTTAACATTCCCTAGCTGTGTGACCCTGGGCAAGTCACTTAACCCCATTTGCCTCAGCAAAAAAAAAAAAAAAAAAAAGAATAAGTCTTTTCTTCTCTGTATTCTTCCTCCCTTTAGGTCAATTCCCAGGAGAGAATGGAATGGAGACCACAATCAGTTGTCACCAGAAAGAATCTTGCAAGTCAATGATTTATGAATATAACTTCCCAACTTCATGTATGAAGCAGAACCCTCCAAAGATTTTTCTTTTACCTGTTAAGACCTTACGAAGGTCTATGGGTGTGTCACCAGACAATGCAGCCAACAGATCAAAAATGGCAGCGACCACTGTATTAGTGGCAGCTCTTTCCACCATTGTTAGCCTGCCTAAAACTTTTTTTCAGTGATGGCTTGCAACAGTACTCTCACTGATTCTTATGATTCCCTTTTGCTGAACATGAGCAACCTGCCCCCAGCACCCAGATCTGTGGTTTTGTCCACTCCACTCAGGGTTCTGCTGGCGTTAGTCATGATGCTGATGGTTGCTGTTGGATTCCTTGGCAATGCCATTGTCTGCCTCATTGTGTACCAGAAACCCGCCATGCGGTCAGCCATTAATCTGCTCTTGGCCACCTTGGCCTTTTCTGATATCATGCTGTCCTTGTTCTGCATGCCTTTCACGGCAGTCACCATGATCACTGTGCACTGGCATTTTGGTGCCTACTTCTGCCGCTTTTCAGCTATGCTTTATTGGTTTTTTGTCTTGGAAGGTGTTGCCATCCTCCTAATCATCAGCGTGGATCGCTTCCTCATCATTGTCCAGCGCCAAGACAAACTGAATCCCGGAAGGGCCAAGGTGATGATTGCAGTGTCCTGGGCTCTGTCCTTCTGCATTTCATTTCCCTCCCTGGTGGGCTGGACTTTTGTGGAAGTGCCCACCCGGGCCCCTCAGTGTGTGCTGGGTTACACAGAGTTTCCAGCAGACCGGGCTTATGCTGTGATCCTGCTGGTGACAGTCTTCTTTGTACCATTCAGCATCATGCTTTATTCCTATTTATGCATCCTCAACACCGTGCGCAGGAACGCCATTAGAGTCCACAATAACGCTGAGAGCCTCTGCCTGAGCCAGGTGAGCAAACTAGGACTGATGGGTCTCCAGCGGCCACTGAACGTCGACATGAGCTTCAAAACAAGGGCCTTCTCTACTATCTTTATCCTCTTCATTGGCTTTTCCTTCTGTTGGTTGCCTCATACTATATTCAGCCTCATGTCTGTGTTTAGCCGGAAGTTTTACTACAGCTCTTCTTTCTACATTACCAGTACCTATGTTCTCTGGCTCAGTTACCTCAAGTCTGTCTTCAACCCTGTCATCTACTGCTGGAGAATCAAGAAATTCCGTGAAGCTTGCATGGAGTTTCTACCCAAAACATTCAAGATCTTCCCCAAAGTGCCTGGACGGACAAGGAGGAGGATCCATCCAAGTACCATCTATGTTTGCAGTGAGCTTCAGTCAGCAGTTTAGGGAAGAACCAAACAGGAAAGACCTAGCAAATGGTCATGGAAAAGAATTTAGCTTTTGTTCTCAGTAGCTAACAGTGATAGCAGGTTGGCTGCCTTTTGTAATAAATATTATGTGCTGTCTTTATGAATTAAATGACCTACTGCTCCAAATTGGGCAAGGATGTCATTCAACAAATTCAATTCAATAAATCTATGTTGAGCACCTGCTATGTGCAAGAAATTGCAGTAGACACTCTGGAGGAGAGGATACAAATCATTTTGTGGTACAATGGAAAAAGTTCTAGATCTGAAGAAAGAGGCTTAGGTTCAAATTCTGGTTCTGCCAACCTGAATGAACTTGGGAAAGTCTCTGGACCTCAATTCCTCATCTATGAAACTAGGGGGTTAGATTAGACAACCTTCCAGGTCCCTTCCAGCTTGATATCTATAATGTGATTACTGAAACAGTCCTTGCTTTCAAGAAGCTTGCAATCTGGTAAAAAAAAAATCAGTTGGTTATTCATTTATTACAAATAACATGGTCTGGTGAAAACTGTCTGGTAATTTGAAGAAAACACTGTGTGTATATGATGTTCCCATGTCTCAGTTTCCCTTAATTGTTCTGTCTCAGTAGCAATCCCACCCCCTTCTGACCATTCAGAGATAATTGGGCTGCAAAGAAATGGCCACTGGCATTTCCAAAGAGTCATAAAACCTCCAGATGGCCCATCTCAAATATCTGGACATACCTCTTTTCTTTATGGCCCCAGACTCAGTGTCGCCAAGCTTCTTCCCAAACTTATTAGTATTTATGATCCTTCCTCCATATCCCCAACCTGTCAGAACTGAACTGATAGTCCTTTCCTGGAACTCCCCAGTGCCCTAATCCTCCCTCTGCCTATTCTTTGTTCCCCTGAGCGCCAAAGCCCTATAAGAATCATTGGAGCAAACTCACAATTTGAGATCCAGACGGCTGGCTAAGGCTGCCAGTCTAACTCTCCAGGACTGGGTGCTTTGAGACAAGAGTCCCATTCAGTCCCACTCATAGCTATGGATTCTAAACTCTCAAGTACACATCAATAAAGTATTACTTAGTCTCCACTCTATAGTACTGCCTCAGTTTCTCCTGGAGCATTACATGGAGGAGGTGGTAGGTCGTATTAAGATGATTTAGGTTTTTACCTTCACCTTCTTCCTAAACCTAATTCCAGAGAAACCCATGGTGCCATATTGTAATAATATAAAAATACCCAAAGCAACCAATCTGGTCAGAATGATGTATGTCGTATTATTTTTCTTTTTAATTGCAATTTCTCTCTTGGCAGCACTCTGTTGTTATTTATCCTTTGTTTTGGAAGAGGACCAAGCAAACTTTAGATTTGTATTTAATAGATACTAAGAACAAAATGTACCCAAGTTTAAATCACTGAAGTAGTATTTGTTTCTAAGAGTTACCATTATATACATTTGCAAAACAATACCTCTTGGCCTTCTACTTCAGTCAGTCAACATTTATTATTACTGTGGCTAGGCACTGTGTTAGGTACTGGGGGTACAAGTGCAAAGAATGAAATAATCTGTACTCAGTTTCTGAAACATATTACTCTTTAAGGCATAGATTCTATCTTAGTGAGGCACAGTGAGCTAAAATTCAAAATTCTCTCCTTTCTTCCTTCCCTTCTCATTGAGAAGGGGAACAATTTGATATAGATTTTAAATGTGGAGTCACACAAAATATATTTCCATATCAGTCATGTTGTGAAAGAAAATACAGACTATCCCACTCCCCAAAAATAAGAAAAACAAAGTAAAAAACTATGCTTCAATCTGCATTCAGACTTCATCAGTTCTTTCTCTAGAGGTTTATAGAATTTTTTATAAATCCTTTGGAATTGTCTTAGATCATTGTATTGCTGAGAATAGCTAAATCAATCACAAATGATCATTGTATAATATTGTACTACTGCGTACAATATTCTCCTGATTTTGGTAATTCCACTTTGCATCAGTTCATATGTCTTCACAGATTTTATTAAACCATCCTGCTCATCATTTTTATAACACAAGTTTCCTATCAAAATCACATACTGCAATTTGTTCAGCCATTCCCTAATTGATGGATATCCCAATTTCCGATTCTTTGCCATCACAGAAGGAACTGTTATAAATATTATTGTATATATAGGTTCTTTTCCTTTTTAAAATATCTCCTCTGGATATAGATGTAGTAGTGCTATTGCTGGGTCAAAGTGTATGTCTTTTGAACATAGTTCCAAATTGTTCTACAGAATAATTATATCAGTTTAAAGCTCCACCAACAGTTCATTAGTATCCTAATTTTCCTACATCCCCTCCAAAATTAGTCATTTTCTTTTTCTGTCATATTAACTAATCTGATTGGTGTGAGTTATTTTAATTTCCATTTATCTACTCAATAGTGATTCAGAGTGTTTTTTCATATGACCATAGATAGCTTTGATTTTTTCATCTGAAAACTGCCTGTCCACATCGTTTGATCATTTGTCACTTGGGGGCTGGCTTATATTCTTATAAATTTAAATCATTCTCTATATAATTGAGAAATGAGGCCTTTATTGAGAAACTTTCTATAAATACCCACCACCTCACCCCTCCAAGTTTTCTGCTTTTTACCTAATCTTAGCTGCATTAGTTTTGCTTACACAATGGAATTAACCAATTAGCACAATTCTTATCATAGAAATTCTTAACCTCATGGAGCAATGCTTTAAACCCAATTTACTATCGCTCTTTATTTTCCCCCTTCTCCTCAGATCCCATTCTTCTATCATCTCCTTTTTTTTTTACTTTTTATTATCCTCTTTTTGATTACTCAAATGTACTCTTTAATTCATTCAACAACAACAACAAATCCTATTTCTTTTGTTTTCATTGATTTCTTCTGCCTTTTAGGAGTGAAAGGGTGATAGTTATTTACAAATTGCTTCTTTAAACTTCATTTTCCTTTTTCTGTTTATAAGGCTGTTGGTCTCTAGGCCAGTATCTTTCATGAGCACAAAATTTGCTTCAGTGGAGAAATTGTTGCTTCTAAGGAGAGGAATAAAATGCTACCTTCTTAGAATAGCCTGTTCACTTTAGTGCTCCTTCTATTTCTCTCTATGAGCATTCCTCTGCTTTCCATCCTGTCCTTCACCTGGGTAGCCCACTTCTCAGAAACCCAAGCATGTTTTGAAACTCTGATAAATTGCCTCTCTCTCTCTCTCTCTCTCTCTCTCTCTCTCTCTCTCT
>JAJPUD010000163.1:226840-248440 GCA_023553655.1 Myrmecobius fasciatus | reverse complement strand
TGTGTGTGTGTGTGTGTGTGTGTGTGTGTGTGTGATTTGTTCTTCATACTGGTTCCTGTATAACATAGGACAGACTTTGCCCATTCCAAGTTTTGTCAGGAAGCATTTGGTTGGACTTTTCTTTGTTTGGGTTATAATGATATAAGTTCTTTGGTTTTGTTTACAGGTTCAGGTTCAGGTTTAAGCTAAACAGAGCATTAAAGAAAAAACTCTAGAAGAATAGAACTCCATACCAGCTATGGGACTAATTTGCTATGTGGCCTTGGGGTAGTCATATAATCTCTCTAAGCATCAGTTTTCTCTCATTTGTTAAATGAACTAGATGATCTCTTCAGGTGCCAAAATCCCATGATTCAATGGACCAAAATCTTGCGTGATTTGTAATTTAAATAGGTCTCAGAATAATCCTAGCCCAGACTTAGTCCTACAACTAAAGAAAACTAAACTTGAGCTATACATTTCAATTTCTATCCTAAAGTCTTGCCAGGGAACATCATTTAAACTTTTTTTTTTTTTATCTCCCTTCTGTGAACAAAGAAAAGCATGCAAAGAAGCATTGATCCCTGACCATTTCCTCATTCTACATATTATTATTTCCTACAAAAAGGAGGTTAAGTATTTCATTTAGTTTCATCTATTCAAATAGTATTCATCATGACAATGAGCTGAGATTTTTTTTTACCAATTGCATTAACATCCATATGCAGAAAAAGAAAAGGCTGATTGCCTTTGCTTTAGAGCATTGCCCTATGAAGTATTCAAATCATTTCAACTCTATTTCTGTCCTGAATGCCAACATAGTATTTGACAGTTTTTCCTTGTGGCTCCTTTTGATTGGAATATAAGAATTCAATCTATTTGTTCACAAAAAGTGACGAAACAGAAAGGGTGCACATTTGAACCTCTGCCTGTCCCCAAGAATTAGATGATAGTTTGTAACACATTATATCTGGGACACAGAAGTGAGGGCTTTCTTCACCTTTTTCAGTCGTTAAAGGAATCTATCTGTGGTAATCCTGGGTGAAAAATGCATGTTTAGAAGGAAGGTTTAGTTTCCCCAGTTTATAATCAAGTTTTGTGGTTAAATATTGTTAAAAAGTAATATATATGTCTCAAAGGAATAATTTCGTATGTGTCTTAAATAAAGTGTTATTATCCTAACAGCCATCTTTAAGACTATGTTGTTGGCTCCAAACAAGCATCAAAACCAAACCCTGCCCCAAATATAATCTTGGTACGTAGATCCAGTTCAAATGATGCTGCATGCTATACCAGATGCCTAACATCCCCATGGATGCTAGGTGGCACAGTTGATAGAGCATTGGGCTTGGAATCAGAAAGACTCATCTTCCTAAAGTTAAATCTGACCTTAGATACTTACTAGCTGTATAATCCTGGGCAAGTCATTTTATCCTGCTTGCCTCAGTTTCCTCAACTCATTTTACAGTTGAAAAAGAAAATAGTTTCTTTGCCAAGAAAATCCCAAATGGGGTTAAATCAAACATGATTGTAATGACTGAACAACAACAAAACAACAGATTTCTCACAAAACAAAAATTGTAATTTGGAATACAGATGAACCGACAAATTACCATGAAGCTGGACAAATGGGAGGAAATGAATAGTGGTAAAGCACTAAATTTGGAGTAAGAGGATCTACATTCAAATGCTGATTTACCACTTACTACTTGTTTGATCCTGAACAAGTTGCTTTAAAGTTTGCCCATCTATAAAATAAGAAGAGTGAACTAGCTGGCCTCTAAAATTCATTCCAGATCTAAAACTGCTTCTATGATACTAATATGAGATGAGTGAGTAGGTAGCAGAATGAAAAGAGCACTGGACCTGGAATGAGGAGAATCTGAGTTCAAATTCATTAACAAACAGTAGCTGTGTGACTCTGGACAAATCAATTAACTTTTGTCTGCCTCAGCTTCCTCAACTGTAAAGTGGAGCCCATCATAGCACCTACTTCCCAGGGTTTTGGTCAAATGAGATAATATTTGTAAAGCACTTAGCACAGGACCTGGGGCTTAATAAATGCTTTTCCCTTCTCATGCCATCCCTCTCTCCTTTAAGATGCTGAGAGATTTAGGTTAATGTACTAAGGAATAACAGCATTTGTCAGTTGTTAAGATCCTTTTGTGTATGAGTTAGACTAAATGGTTGTCCGTGGAGTTTCCTTCTTACTTTCAATTTCTGTGATTCTGTTAAATATGGACTAGATTCATCACAATGGCAATGTAGTGGTATGGTGGGAAAATTTCAAGTCAGAGAGTCTGGGTTCAGATGTCAACTCTGCAACTAATTGTATCTATGTGACCTTGTGTAAGTCACTCCCTGGGCCCCAGTCCCTCAGCTTTAAAATGTATTTGTATTTTTGTCTGGGAAAGTGAAACCAAGTAGCCACATTCAAGTACTGAAGGTTCTCCATAACCTGCTCTCCACACTAAATGTAACCCCAATTCACTTCTTATGTCAGCAAAGCCTATAGAAAAAATCCTGTAGCCCGAAAATGGATGTAGATGTGGATTTTCTTTTTTTTTGTAAGTATTCATCCATTTTATTTAGATTATCAGTTTAATGGGCATATCATATAATTGAACAAAATAACTCCTAATTGTTTTAATTTCATCTTCATTAATGGTGCATTCACCCTTTTCATTTTTCATAATATTAATTTTTAAATTTTTTTATTAAAGCTTTTTATTTGTATAACATATGTATGGGTAGTTCCTCAGTATTGATCTTTACAAAGTTCTCCATTACAAATTTTACCCCCAGTCCCCTCCCCTCCCCTAGATGGCAGGAAGTCCACTACATGTTAATAATGTTGAAATACTTGACAAGTTGTGCAAGAAGAATCCTATCTACAAGAAAAAAAAAGAAAATCAGAGAAAGGCAACACAATGCAAGCAAACCTCAATAGAGAACATGAAAATGTTATGTTGTGGTCCATATTTCATTTCCCTCTCTCTGGGTGTATATGGTTTTCTTCAGTGAACAATTGGAACTGGTTTGAGACAATTCTTTGTTGCAGAGAGCCATGACCATCAGAATTGATCATCATGTAATATTGTTGTTGCCGTGTATAATGATCTCCTGATTCTGCTCGTTTCACTCAGCATCAGTTCATACAAGTCTCTGCAGGCCTCTCTGAAATCGTCCTGCTGGTCGTTTCTTACAGAACAATAATATTCCATAACATTCACATACCATAATTTATTCAGCCACTCTCCAATTGATGGGCATCCATTCAGTTTCCAGTTTGTAGCCACTACAAAAAGGGCTGCCACAAACATTCTTGCACATGTGGGGCCCTTTCCCTCCTCTAAGATCTCTTTGGGATATAGGCCCAGTAGAAACACTGCTGGGTCAAAGGGTGTGCACAGTTTGATAACTTTTTGAGTGTAGCTCCAAATTGCTCTCCAGAATGATTGAATCCATTCACAGTTCCACCAACAATGTATTAGTGTCCCAGTTTTCCCACATCCCCTCCAACATTCATTGTTATCTTTTCCTGTCATTTTAGCCAATCTGACAGGTGTGTAGTGGTACCTCAGAGTTGTCTTAATTTGCATTTCTCTGATCAATAGTGATTTGGAGCATTTTTTCATATGACTAGAAATGGTTTTAATTTCATCATCTGAAAATTGTCTGTTTATATCCCTTGACCACTTTAGATGTGGATTTTCTTAAGAAAAAAGCCATTTTAACAGAAAAACAAATACATTTCAAGCTTACCAGTATCCATAATTACTTTAGCTGAGCAATCCTTTCCTCCTGCCCTCCCACCCCTTCCCTTTGCAAAATTGAAGAGAACAAGATGTTTCTGAGAACAATAGTGACATCAGATGATGCCAGTTGCTCAGAAGGAGCCAGCTGTGGCCAGGGCACAGTGAGATTTTTCCTAATTAGCATGTTAGGAACAGGAAGAACTAACTTCTCTGTATGAACAGCACTTCAGATGTGCCTGGGAATCTTACATTCTGTGTTTTCCAAACTGATAAGCAGTCCCGCTGCCAGTCTCCTTTCTCTAAGATGCTCTGGGCAGTGTCTGCAGGCCCTAAAACAGCATGACTGAGCAAGAAGCTGGGTATTCTGTTCCTACTCCCAAACTCCCCATTACTCTCTGGATATTGGTTCTTCTTCCTCCTTCCTCCTACTGTCTGATATTTATCTCTGGAGGGGAAAAAATCTAAGTCGCTTTGTATGTGAGTGAGAGACCAAAATGACAGATTGTACAATTGTCACTAAGGATGTTTTGTTTGCTAATTCTCTTCCCTCCCACTACAATTATTGCATTCCTTTCTCACTTTCTCAGTCTCTATGACACCTTCATACCAAGTCCCTTGTAGCAGCAAGGGTTTTTGTCTCAGCATTTTGCTGAAATAAAATATTTTTAAAAAACCTAATCCAGAAACAATGAAGATTTGGTTTTGGATCATTGGAATCACTGTCCAAAATAGAAAAGGCTGATTTGCCAGTATTATGCCAATAGTACTATTAAAGCATTGCCTTTCTGTAAGTCAACAAATATTTGTTAAGTATTTACTTATGTGTCAAGAATTGTACTACAAGCTAGAGATACAAAGATAAAACCCTCAGGGAGATTATATTATAATGGGAGAGATCTAAAGAATAATTGGAAGGCAAACTGAAAGGAGAGAGACTATCACCTGGGACAATGAAGGGTAACACAACCAATATGTCACAGGTACAATATAAATCCAGGCCTTTTTGACTCCAAGGCCAACTCCATGCCAAGCTGCTTCTCAACAGTTCATGAATTCTCCCTTTCCCCTTTTACCCATTTTCTGTATTCTATTGCTTCTTTTCTCCCTTTCTGCAAACAACACAATACATTCTGTCTATTTATTAATTTATTTAAGTTTGACAAGTATTTATTAAACAATTTATTCAACTCCTCCTTATGTAGAACATTGAAACAATGCCATTACTTTCAAAAGAAGCCAGAGACACTGTTTTTATTCTAAACAAATGGACTTGATCATTCTTAAACCTGGGGGGTCATTTAAACCAAAGCAGATTAATAGTAATTTTTTTAATTTTAATTTTTTATTAAAGCTTTTTATTTGTATAACACATGTGTGGGTAATTTTTCAACATTGACCCTTACAAAGCTTTCCATTACAAATTTTCCCCCCTAGTCCCCACCCCTCCCCTAGATAGCAGGAAGTCCACTACATGTTAATTATGTTAAAATACTTGACAAATTGAATATATGTATACATATTTCCACACTTATCATTGTTGTGCAAGAAAAATCGTATCTACACAAACGATATATCAGATAAAGGAAACACAATGTAAGCAAACATCAATCAAGGAGTATGAGAATGTTATGTTGTGGTCCACATTTCATATCCCTCTCTCTGGGTGTATATGGCTTTCTTCACTGAACAATTGGAACTGGTTTGAAACATTTCGTTGTTGAAGAGAGCATATCCATCAGAATTGATCATCATATAATCTTGTTGCTGTGTATAATGATCTCCTGGTTCTGCTCGTTTCACTCAGCATCAGTTCATGCAAGTCTCTCCAGGCCTCTCTGAAATCATCCTGCTGGTCATTTCTCACAGAACAATAATATTCCATAACATTCACATACCATAATTTATTCAGCCACTCTCCAATTGATGGGCATCCATTCAGTTTCCAGTTTCTAGCCACTACAAAAAGGGCTGCCACAAACATTCTTGCACATGTGGGACCCTTTCCCTCTTCTAAGATCTCTTTGGGATATAGGCCCAATGGAAACACTGCTGGGTCAAAGGGTATGCACAGTTTGATAACTTTTTGAGTGTAACTCCAAATTGCTCTCCAGAATGATTGAATCCATTCACAGTTCCCACCAACAATGTATTAGTGTCCCAGCTTTCCCACATCCCCTCCAACATTCATCATTTTCATTTCATTTCCTGTCATGTTAGCCAATCTGACAGGTGTGTAGTGGTACCTCAGAGTTGTCTTAATTTGCATTTCTCTGATCAATAGTGATTTGGAGCACCTTTTCATATGACTAGAGATGGTTTTAATTTCATCATCTGAAAATTGTCTGCTCATATCCTTTGACCATTTATCTATTGAAGAGTGGCTTGAATTCTTATAAATATGAGACAATTCTCTATATATTTTAGAAATGAGGCCTTTATCAGAACCCTTAAATGTAAAGATGATTTCCCAATTTGATGCTTCCCTCTTAATATTGTCTGCATTAGTTCTGTATGTACAAAAACTTTTTAACTGAATATAGTCAAAATTATCTATCTGGTGTTCAATTAAGAGTTCCAGTTCTTCTTTGGATACAAATTTATTCCATCTCCACAGTTCTGAGAGGTAAACTATAGTACGTTCCTCTAATTTGCTTACAATATCACTCTTTATATCCAGATCATGAACCCATTTAGATCTTATCTTGGTGTGTGGTGTTAGGTGTGGGTCCAGCCTTAATTTCTTCCACACCAGTTTCCAATTATCCCAGCAGTTTTTGCCAAATAGTGAGTTCCTATCCCAAAAGCTGGGGTCTTTGGGTTTATCAAACACTAAATTGTTAAAGTTATTGCCTAAATTGTCCTGATAACCTATCCTATGCCACTGATCAACTGCTCTATTTCTTAGCCAGTACCAAACAGTTTTGATGACCGCTGCTTTATAATATAGTTTTAGATCTGGTGCAGCTAGGCCACCCTCATCAGCCTTTTTTTTCGTTAATTCCATTGAAATTCTTGACCTTTTGTTCTTCCAAATGAACTTTGCTACTATTTTTTCTAGATCTATAAAATAATTTCTTGGGAGTGTGATTGGTATGGCACTAAATAAGTAAATTAGTTTGGGTAGTACTGTCATTTTTATTATATTTGCTCGGCCTACCCATGAACACTTGATGTTTTTCCAATTGACTAGGTCTAACTTTCTTTGTGTTTTTTACTTTAGTTCATAGATTAATAGTAGTGAATACAAGTACAACTTGGGAGAATAAACACCACAACTCTTACAACACACATCAAGCTCATCTACTTTACCTTTGCACCCTATGTACTATGGACCCTTTCCATCTGGCTTCCTGCTGAATTCTCCAATATGTATTGTCTCTCCTACTAGCAAATGAACTTCTTGAGAGCAGGAACTGTCTTGCTTTTCTCATTACACATAGTAAGTGTTCAATAAATGCTTTTTCATTCATTCATTCATTCATTGATATTTTCATTGGTTCATTCATATTGGATAGGTAAGTGATACATAGAACCTTATACAAAGTAAGTGTTCAATAAATGCTTTTTCATTCATTCATTGGTACATTTATTAGTTCATATTAGACAGGTAAGTGATACACTGGATAAAGTTCTGGTCTAAGTGAGGAGGACATGAGTTCAAATCCAGCCTCAAATACTTATTAAATGTATAACCCTGAGCAAGTTACTTAATCTTGCCTTGATTTTCTCAAGTTTAAAAATAAGTATCACAACACCATCTTCCTCTTGTGAGAATCAAATAAAATAATTCTTAGGACATTGTCTGGCATATAGTAGGTGCTTAATAAGTGCTTAGTTCTTTCCTTCCTTTTTCCCTTCCCTGATTCCTTCAATGATCCGGCTAGAGATCATTGCTAGAGATCATGGCTAGAGATAGATATTACATAATTACAAAGGAATGAGACTGCTTTCCAGAAGCCACACAAAAGAATCACACCATCCACTTTTATTTTCATTTTGACATAATTTACAATATGCCAGGAATAGTGAGGTAGCCACTGATGATATAAAGATGGATATGGCATAGATCTTCCCCCTCACCCCCCCCCCACAGTGTTTTGAATCCAGGAGGGGGGGGGGCAAATAAAGAAAGGATTGTACATTTTCCTTCCCACCCTCAACACGTGATAGGGTTTTTGGCCTCTCCTGGACTATATAGCAAAGAAAACAGCTTTAGATAATTTCGATAACGGATGAGTTCACCCCAGAGGCACTCAAGGGGCTGGTGGAATAACTTTCAGGGAAAATGAGTTGTTTTGTCAAGTTTCTAGACTTGTGCTAGAAAGTGTTAGTATGGGCAGAAAATGCACTGCCTGGGTACTAAGAAAAAAACATTAGATTTTGATTTCATTTTGTCCTCATTTCAATTCCCTGATGAAGTAAAAGTAAGCTCCAAGATAAATATCATCAGCAAATTGGGTTCTTCCCCACTAGGCAAACTTTTGCATGAGGTCAGAGTTCGGTGGGAACTGTGTGCAATGAAGAGATTTTGGAGTGACAGACAGCATCTTGGGCTGGTCCAGTGTTTGAACTGCAATGCTGATAAGTCAAGGTATCATAGGAACTCTGGATGCCCACTTCAGTCATACTGAGAAGGGATGCCCGCAAAAATTTCTTTTTCTCTGGAGGAAAAATAGGACTAGTAATGCCACCTACTGGGAACTATGGAGAACTTCAGTGGGTGCTGAGAGGCTATAGGAGGCAAAGGCTGGCTCTTGGGGGATATATCCAGCACAATTGTAACTCTAAGGAAAGAATGCTTATCGACTAGGGTTAGTGTTATTGTTTCTTCAATCAAAAGTTTTGAATAGCTTTTTGCTTTTTCTTGGAGCTTTGGGAATCATATATTCACAAAGGGTGTTGGTGACAAAATATGTGCTGTCATAATGAAGACCCCATATTTTCTGGGATTGGATCATCAGCCAGAGATAGCAGAAATCAATTATGACATGTGAAAACTGACCCAAGTTACATACACAAATAACTACATGATCCAAGTTTCATGTGGGATCTAGACAAAGGGTTATAAGAAATTTTAACTGGGTGGAGGGAGAGGGAAGACCTAACAAAAAATGTAGTACCTAAAGTGGCTTCATGAAGGAAGGCAGAGATTTCAACAGATGAGATTAAGGAAAGCCGCTTCTAGAAGTGGTGAAATAAGCAATAACATGAAGATAGGAGGGACAGGCCAAGAATGAAGGGCAAAAAATAATCTAGTTTGTCTGCAGTGACATGACACTAATGATAATTCATTTCTTTTTTTTTGCAACTTAATTAATGTTTATTGATTGATTAAAGCACTTGGCATATAAAAACAACTATATATATACTTGTTAGTTATTATTATTAATAGCTATTATTTTCATTTTTAGCAGTTTTTCTTTCTTTTTTTTTCTTTTTTTCTTTTTTTATTAAAGCTTTTTATTTGTATAACATATGTATGGGTAGTTCCCCAGCATTGATCTTTACAAAGCTTTCCATTACAAATTTTACCCCCAGTCCCCTCCCCTCCCCTAGATAGCAGGAAGTCCACTACATGTTAATAATGTTGAAATACTTGACAAGTTGTGCAAGAAAAATCCTATCTACAATAAAAAAAAGAAAATCAGAGAAAGGAAACACAATGCAAGCAAACCTCAATAGAGATCATGAAAATGTTATGTTGTCCATATTTCATATCCCTCTCTCTGGGTGTATATGGTTTTCTTCAGTGAACAATTGAAACTGGTTTGAGACAATTCTTTGTTGCAGAGAGCCATGTCCATCAGAATTGATCATCATGTAATATTGTTGCTGTGTATAATGATCTCCTGGTTCTGTTCATTTCACTCAGCATCAGTTCATGCAAGTCTCTCCAGGCCTCTCTGAAATCATCCTGCTGGTGGTTTCTTACAGAACAATAATATTCCATAATATTCATATACCGTAATTTATTCAGCCATTCTCCAATTGATGGGCTTCCATTCAGTTTCCAGTTTCTAGCCACTACAAAAAGGGCTGCCACAAACATTCTTGCACATGTGGTACCCTTTCCCTCCTTTAAAATCTCTTTGGGATATAGGCCCAATAGAAACACTGCTGGGTCAAAGGGTATGCACAGTTTAATAACTTTTTGAGCATAGCTCCAAATTGCTCTCCAGAATGGTTGGATCCATTCACAGTTCCACCAACAATGTATCAGTGTCCCAGTTTTCCCATATTCCCTCCAACATTCATCATTATCTTTTCCTGTCATTTTAGCCAATCTGACAGGTGTGTAGTGGTACCTCAGAGTTGTCTTAATTTGCATTTCTCTGATCAATAGTGATTTGGAGCAACTTTTCATATGACTAGAGATGGTTTTAATTTCATCATCTGAAAATTGTCTGTTCACATCCTTTGACCATTTATCTATTGAAGAGTGGCTTGAATTCTTATAAATATGAGACAATTCTCTATATATTTTAGAAATGAGGCCTTTATCAGAACCCTTAAATGTAAAGATGATTTCCCAATTTATTGCTTCCCTCCTAATCTTGTCTGCATTAGTTCTGTATGTACAAAAACTTTTTAACTTAATATAGTCAAAATTATCTATCTGGTGTTCAATTAGGAGTTCCAGATCTTCTTTGGACACAAATTTATTCCATCTCCACAGGTCTGAGAGGTAAACTATACTACATTCCTCTAATTTGCTTACAATATCACTCTTTATATCCAGATCATGAACCCATTTAGATCTTATCTTGGTATGTGGTGTTAGGTGTGGGTCAAGCCCTAGTTTCTTCCACACTAGTTTTCAGTTTTCCCAGCAGTTTTTGCCGAATAGTGAGTACTTATCCCAAAAGCTGGGGTCTTTGGATTTATCAAACACTAAATTGTTAAAGTTATTGCCTAGATTGTCCTGATAACCTATCCTATGCCACTGATCAACTGCTCTATTTCTTAGCCAGTACCAAACGGTTTTGATGACCGCTGCTTTATAATATAGTTTTAGATATGAAACAGCAAGGCCACCTTCATCTGCCTTTTTTTTTCATTAATCCCCTTGAAATCCTTGACCTTTTGTTCTTCCAAATGAACTTTGCTACTATTTTTTCTAGATCTGTAAAATAATTTCTTGGGAGTTTGATTGGTATGGCACTAAATAAGTAGATTAGTTTGGGTAGTATTGTCATTTTTATTATATGATAATTCATTTCTATAGCATCTAGAGGTTTATGATGCATTTTCCTCATAATAATTTTGTGAGGGGAATAGTATAAGCATTATTATACCAAATGAAGAAACTGAGGTTTAGATAAACTACATAATTTGCCCAGGGTCACAAAGCTAGTAAATAAACTGGTAAGTATTAGAGCTAGGAAAACCCATGTTTTCTGATTCTCAGGTCATTCCATTCTGACCATGTTACTCAAATCAGAGTCATGTTAAGAAATTTACTTGAGTAGTCATAGTATAGGGCTTTGTATTTAAAGATCCAGATTCCACCTCAGAAACTTAAAAGCTGGTCAAGTCACTTAATCTCCATGTACCTTGATTTTCTCATCTGTAAAATAAGGGGATTGAACTTTAAAGTCTCTAAAATCCTTTCCTATCTAAATCTTTGATCTTATAATCTTTTAAAGTTTAGCATGGAAAAGATAGCTTGGAACCAGAAATACCAGTTAAAGAATTATTGCAATAATTTAGCTGACCCAGAGTGGTTGCAGTGGAAATGGAGGAGACTAATGAGAAATATTGTAACTAAATGACAAATGTTTAGGGGGGAAAATAACTATGCTGAGATGCTAGGTTGCTTTTTAAGATCTACCTACCTTTCTTGAACTGGTAATTTATATATTGTGCACCATATTTAATAATTTATTATTTTTAATATAATTTATATTTTTTAAATATATATATAATTTATATAATTAATAATTTAATAATAAATATATATAAATTACCAGTTCAAGAAAGTTCAAAACATATATGCATATATATGTTTTGAATCTCCCCTAATGTTCTGCTGGGCACATGACAGTGTTTTGTTTTGTTTTATATTACTGCTAGGGTATGGGACATGCTGAGAGGGAGTACAAAGGCCACCTTGACCTGTGGTGCACAATAAGTTTTCTGCCACGTTGCAGAAATGCCCTTGTTGAGCAAGAAGCAGTGATGTGTGACATGGGAATGGGTTCGGTCTGAGAATCACAGTGTAGTTGCTCATAAGCAGGGATGCCTTAACAAGGCCTCTCACCTGTGAGCGGGTTGCTGATGTGGCTGGGTGGGCTCTCCTCCCATTGGCAGATACCATGAATATGCAAAGCCCATGAATTGCTTCTCTGAATGGTGATTGGGGATTGCCTACTGTTTACGCACTGATTACACTTGCAAAAATATATATATCAACAAGGCTGCGTGGCATAATAAACTGGAGCTCTTTTCACATCCTATGAGTTCCCCTGCCTCATTCATCTCGCCTCTGAGATCAAAGGGCTCATACAAGATGAGCTCTTAAAAGATGGCAGCAACATATTACTTTTCTGTTTTTCTTTTTTCTTATTGGTTTTTCTTAATAAAATAAATTAAAAAAAATTTTAAAACCCCACCTAACAAGTTGCTGAAGCCAGCTGGAGCTGAGTCAGGAAGATTTTATGAAAGAACAATTCTAAAGAATGGAGGAAAACCATAATTTAGAGAGCCAGGAAAAAGAGAAGGAATTTCAGGCAGTCAGACTAGTGAATATAATACAATAGTAAGACATGCTAAATATTATGGGATTGTGTCTGCTCAGAGAGCAACAATTACAATAGAGTGAGATGAGGCAGGTAGGTAAATTGGTGGGGTTAGCCAGGACCAAATAGTAAAATCTCAGTTAAAATCCCAACTTCTACAAGAAGTCTTTCCCAGCCCCCTATGATACTCGTGCCTTCTCTCTAAGATTAATTATAACTTATTCTGTATAGAGAATGTTTGTACATAGCTATTTGCATGCTGTGTTCCTCATTAGATTGAGAGCTCCTTGAGGGCAGGGACTATCTTGCCTCCTTCTTTATCTTCAGTGCTTAGCAGAGTGCCAGACAGTATTTAATAAATGCTTATTGATTGATTGATTGACAGAATATTTTAGATCCTAGAGTTAGGTTCTATTCAAAAGGTAATTCAAGCAGCTAGTGGCACAATGGATAAAGCTGGGCCTGAAGTAAGGAGGATTTGAGTTCAAATTTGACTTCAGACACTTTTTAGCTGGATAACCCTGGGCAAGGAACTTAACCTCAATTGCTTCCCACCACAAAAAGGCAATTGGGAATCACTGCATAATTTTAAGAATAGTTGTCTTTATTAAACCCATATCAATTTTGAGGGTATATTTCATCATTAATAGTGAAGAAAGGAAGTTTTTTTTTGGTTGTGACTTAATCAGTAAAGAGAATTCTCAATATAGAAACTCCCTCACCAATGCAGAACAATGTATCTGTAACTTATAGATTTGGATAGTTGACTGGGAGGTACTAACAGATTAAGTTACTCACCTATGGTTAAATAGGTAGAATGTGGCTGAGCCAATCTTTACTCTAGGATCTCCCCATCCACCATGCCAAAATTCTTCTAATTAAATAATAAAGCCTTAATTAAATAGAATGCTTAGAGTATTATATGTTCTGATTAAATCAAATTTTTACTTAAGGATTAAGCAGAAATGTATTTTGTATAGAATCACAGAATTTGGAAGCTGGAAGAGATTTTAGAAAGCATTTAGTCCAGCAATTCTTAACCCAGGGCCCATGAACTTTAAAATATATTTTAATTACTACATTTCAACATAATTGAAATCAATTGTTATCTTTTTTATCTATTTAATCTTATGCAATTAAAAACATTAGTCTGAGGAATACCAGATAGACAAAGGATTCCATGAAAAAAAAAACAACAACTAAGAATCCCTAATTTAGTTGAATTTCCTCATTTTATATTCCTGAGACCTAAACAAATTAAGTGAAATAAACAGATAGTTTTTGGCAAAGTTTTGTGGCAATGTCACTGTGTGGGGTACAGAGACCCTAACCAAATTAATTACTTGGAGACTTCTCAAAGTGAAGGTAAAAGGTTTATTAGAATCTCGTGAGAAGCAGGCAGTCCCCTCTCCTGGACAGTCAAGAATGAGGAGTGCCCACGGGGCTGAGAAACACGGGTTAAATAGATAAGCACTGCCCAACCCCTCCCCAAAACCCCCTTATGCAAAGCTTTTGTCTTGATTGGCTCTTGCAGTTACTTTCCCCTGTATTGTAGGTGGAGTGATTATGGGTTGACTAAAAATGAGCTAATGCAAGCAAAAATTTCCTTATTCTAAAATTAGATGACTTCTAGGAAATTGAAACTTAGGCCTTGAGACCAAGGCTTCACATACTTTAGAAGATAGTCTCTGAGAAACCACAATATCCATTCTACACAATCCCACCTCTCCTGTGCCCTACTGTGGTTCCTCATCAAAATTTCTCAACATCCTTCCACTCTATCTTCAAATAATTGGATCATATGTTCACAGCGCTCTTCTAAGTCATCACCTCCCTCTGATTCACCCCTGACTGTAGTAAAGTCCAAAAATGTCCTTTAATCTTCCTTTTGGACCCGACTCAGGCAGACACAAAGTTCATAAATGAGTTGGGGGTCTGCTGTCCATTTCTTTGGAAGAGAAACTGGTTCTTTTACCCAAGTGTGGTAAGTCCAACCATGTTCTTGTATCCTTACAGCAGTGTCCAAGGTCAGGAGGACTTGGAAAGGTCCTTCCCAAGCTGGGATCAATTTTTCCTCCTTCCAAGCTCCTTTCAGGCCCTAGCAAATCCTAAAGGTGGTGTCTGAGCAATAAGTCCTTTTACTTACAATTCACATGAAGGCTTACCAAGTTGCAAAACATATTTTCTAATAAAGAAGTCTTTGGTATTCAACATAGGATCATTACCCTTTTGTTCCTTTCCTCCAGGATATGGATGCCCATATAGGAGTTCAAAGGTGACAATCCAATATCCCTTTGAGGTTTGTTCCTAATTCTAAACAAATCTAGAGGAAGACATTTGGTCCAAAGTAACCCAATTTCTAGGCCCAATTTAGTCAATTGTCTTTTTATTTCCTGATTCATTCTTCCTACCTTACCTGAGGAGGAAGGATGCCATGGGGTATGAAATCCCCAAGAGATCTCCAGGGCCTGCATCAGACCCTGAAGAACTCTTACAGTAAAGTAGGTGCCCTGAGTCAATGCATTCCACCATCCCATATCTGGGGATTATGTTTTCCAATAATATTCTGCTTATGGCAGAAGCAGTTGCCCAGGATGAAGGAAAAGCCTCAGTCTATGTGGTCAGGTGATCCACTACGACCAAAAAAATAATTGAGGCATCCCATAGCAGGCAGTTCAGTAAAGTCCACCTGTATGCCTTGAAATGGCCTTAATCCTGGAGGCCTTCCCCAAGGCTGGACACAGCATAGGGCAGCTTTATTCGTCCTTCGACAAATTAGGCACCTTTCCACTAGCTGTCAGGCCAGTGTATATACATAGTGAGGCATCACACAGGTTCTGGGATCAGTGGCTGCCCTGATGTAAATAACATAGGATTTGCCTCATACCTGCTTTGGTCAATACCTCCCTGCTGTCAGGAAGAAACCATCTTCCCTTGTCATCCCAATCCTGGGCTTTTAATTTCTCTTCCATAGATGGGGAGGGTGGATTGGGTGGCAGAGCAGGGATTAGTGCCATCATTCTTTAAGTAACATCTTTTCCATCCCCAGCTTTCCTCACTTCCTATCAGTAACGCTGTTCCCCTAGTCCTCAAATGTATTTCCACCCCGATGTCCTTACACATGTACAGCAGCAATAGCTTTAGGAATTGTTAAATTGTGCAAAACCTCCATCAGAAGAGTTGTATGAGCCAGTTCTTTTCCTTTTTCTTCCCATATTTTCCCAAATATATGTACCACTCCCCAAGCATATTTAGAATCAGTATAAACTGATCCATCCTTATTATTTAATAACTTTAGAACTTGGTTTAGGGCATACAACTCACATGTTTGTGCTGACCAAGTTTTGGGGAGACTTCCAGCTTGGACTAATGAGCTAGTATCCCCATCAACTATAGTATACCCATTCAACCTTCTTCCTTCTAACACCCGAGATGATCCATCTATGAACCAGTTAACACCTTCTAGTAATGGCGATTATTGCAAGTCTTCTCGAACCTTAGTTTGATATTCTATCAGATCTAAGGAGTCATGTTCATTAGCCTTATACTCCCAAATGGGGGCAGAATGGAATTCGGCCAGATTTAGTTTGTGATCTTGAGTTAAGATCTTTTTCTAAGTGTATGGCATCATATTTCAATATTTGTGAATCAGTTAACCACCTCACATACAAGTTCTGGAAGTGAATTAAAGTCCTTATACATAACCCAACATTTTCATCTTAAATCCTAAACATATTGTAATAGGGTACTCAGTCAGAATGTTTTTTTTAACCTTTCTTTATTTCAAATTGCCTTCTATTCTCTCTCTTTTTTTATTAAAGCTTTTTATTTGCAAAACATATACATGGGTAATTTTTCATCATTGACCCTTGCAAAGTTTTCTGTTACAAATTTTTCCCTCCTTCCCCTGACCCCCTCCTCTAGATGGCAGGAAGTCTAATACATGTTAATTATGTTAAAATACTTGACAAATTGAATATGCGTATACATATTAATAGTTATCTTGATGTACAAGAAAAATTGGATCTATAAGAAAAAAAATCTGAGAAGGAAAACATAATGCAAGCAAACATCAATAGAGAGCATGAAAATGCTATGTTATGGTCCACATTCAGATCCCACAGGCCTCTCCCTAGGTGTATATGGTTTTCTTCATCACTGAACAACTGGAACTGGTTTGAATCATCTTATTGTTGAAGGGAGTCACGTTCATCAGAATTGATCATATAATGATCTCCTGGTTCTGCTCATTTCACTCAGCACCAGTTCATGTAAGTCTCTACAGGCCTTTCTGAAATCATCCTGCTGGTCGTTTCTTACATGACCCAGTCAGAATTTTACAGTAATACACAGTCAGAATTTAGCAGTCAGTCATCAACCACTTTCAATTCCCCCAAATCAATGAGGCACAATGTCCATTAGGAACAAGGTCAACGTTTCCTGCTGAGAGTAGGTGGAGTTGACTTGTTCTCCAGGGAGGAGGTGTGGTGAAAACAGCCACTGAGCAGGTCGAAGAAGCAAGTCAATATAGCTGTAACTTGATCAAAATCTGGAACAACAAAAAAAAAAAAACCCAAATCTAACAAATAAAAGAACAGTCTGAGATAGAAAAACTGGTTCACAAGAACTGCTACAATGTGGAGAAGCCAGTATAGACTGGCCAGAAGCTTTCCATGTAAGGAGACAAGTTTGTCTCACAAGACAGACAAATGGTTGTCAGCTGTAGTCCCAATAAACAAAATAGCAGTTAGATCTCACAGACAACTGTGCTAATTGTTCTCTCATTATCTCAGAATCTTTTAAAGACCAGAATACCTACGGACACAAATACCTAGTAACAGATAGATGACCAGGCTAAATACTCATTTGCCTAAGTATTTAGGATATAATTATATATAGTCAGATTGGAAACAGCAAGGTGTGACATAATTGAATTGCAGTAATGGTTTCTATTGACTATTTGTTCTGATCATAGAAATCACTTATAGGAGGAAAAAGCAGGGACATGGCTATAACATAATATGATCAGTCAAAATTGATTCTTCAACACATACATGACACAGGATGAAGTAGCTGTAACTCAGTTTTACTCCAGGTAATTTTCCCAGTAACTTTCAGAGGGTGGAGCTTTAAAACTCCCAAATAATATTAGCTACAAGCCCAAGAAATTTTACCTCCAATAACAAATCTCATTAACCAAAGCTTCAGATGAATCCTAAACAGGCATTTACCATGACCTTATATTGATAATAGTAAGAGATTTGTCCCATGAACTTTCTGGGATTTATTTTTCATATCTAAGTAGATGTTTCATAAGGTGAATATTACAGATCATTTTGCTTTTAAAATACCCAATACATAAAAAATTCTAAATTGTATATATTGTCCAGAATAGAAACATTTTCAAAGGGACAAAAGGCAAAAACTATTATTCTCAGAGTCCCTTTAATAAAAGGGTACAACTTTAAGATGACTCAATACAATCAATTAAAACTCATAGAGAATATCCTAATTCCACATAAAAGAATCTGAAAAATTCTTTTTTTTAAATTTTTTTTATTTGTTAATACTTTTTATTTGCAAAACATATGTGTGGGTAATTCTTCAACATTAACCCTTACAAAGCTTTCTGTTACAAATTTTCCCCCCTACTCCCCATCCCTCCCCTAGATGGCAGGATATCCACTACATGTTAATTATGTTAAAATACTTGATAAATCGAATATATGTATACTTATTTCCGCACAGCATTTTTGTGCAGGAGAAATCGTATCTACAAGAAAGAATAATCTGAGGAGCAGTGGATAGAGCACCAGCCCTGAAGTCAGGAGGACCTGAGTTCAAATCTGGTCTCAGACACTTAACATTCCCTAGCTGTGTGACCCTGGGCAAGTCACTTAACCTCAACTGCCTCAGCAAAAAAAAAAAGAAAGAAAGAAAGAAAAAGAAAGAAAGAAAGAATAATCTGATAAAGGAAATACAATACAAGCAAACATCAATAGAGAGCATGAAAATGATATGTTGTGGTCCACATTTCACATCCTTTTCTCTGGGTGTATATGGCTTTCTTCAGTGAACAATTGGAACTGGTTTGAAGCATTTAATTGTTGAAGAGAGCCATGTCCATCAGAATTGATCATCAATATAGTCTTGTTGTTGCCACATATAATGATCTCCTGGTTCTGCTCATTTCACTCAGCATCAATTCATGCAAGTCTCTCCAGGCCTGCTGGTCGTTTCTTACAGAGCAATAATATTCCATAACATTCATTTATCATAATTTATTCAGCCACTCTCCAATTGATGGGCATCCATTCAGTTTCCAGGTTCTAGCCACTACAAAAAGGGCTGCCACAAACATTTTTGCACATGTGGGGCCCTTTCCCTCCTTTAAGATCTCTTTGGGATATAGGCCCAATAGAAACACTGCTGGGTCAAAGGGTATGCACATGAAAAATTCTTAAGAAATATCAATTAAACCTTTGGAAAAAATCCTACCAAATTAGAGATCACATTTGTTATCATGTTCCTTAAACAAGGAGACAATCATGTATCTAAATAAACAAATATTCAGTCAATTAACACCATGTAAAAGTGAGCTTTCCCTTTAAAAAAATGCTCTTTGCAACTAAGTTGCAGAGCTAAGTTCATCTCCATTTCTAAAGAAGCAGCTGAAAGAAGTGGAGGGAGTTTGAGAAAGAACCTTCCCGTTTCTCCAACCCCCCCCTCAGATTTTTTTCCTTAATTAATTTTTAGGGTGCCAAATCCTTCTTGGGATTTAGCCAGCCAGTGTATTTTCTTTCTCCAAACAAATGTTCCTTCCATTAAAAGACTTGCCTCTTTCTCTTTTTCATTTCCTCTTCTCTTTCTTGCTACATGCCTTTTCCTTCTCTCTCTCTCTTCCCAAATACCTTCCTGATACTGTCTCTCCCCCTTCTCCTCCTCCTGAGGAGAGTCCTGCTTTCCCCTTATTCTGTTGGATCTTTTATTTATCTTCCAGGATTCCATCCTCTTCCACAACCTTGAGCAGCAGCCAAATTAGCTTCCATTATAGTTTGAACCAGCATTTTATTTCTATGCTGTTCCTTCTTATCTCTTTCTCTCTCTCTCTCTCTTGCTGCTGCTCTCCCTTGTCTCTCAATTCCTTCCTGAAATCATTCAGACTGTCAATTGTTTCTACAAATCAACCTTAAAACTTAACAGAGTTCTTTTAATCAACAAAATGGACAGACAGGTCACAAACACTGACCACACAGATACAACATTTAACACATACAAGCTAGGAGCTATTAGCCGGCACTTCCTGACATGGCTCCTTCTTTGGGAGCTTGGACTGTGCTTTCCCCATAATTTAGAGAGGATTGTACTCCTCTATATTCCAAATTAATCCTACAAAAGTCTCCCTCTGCCTGCAGTCATCCAAATAGCGTTCTCAGGAGTCCTTTCCTCTGGGTTTGTTTGTAGTCCACTTCACTACACAATTTACATGAGAGGCTCTTCCTCATCGTGTCTCCCTGACCATGCCAATGGACCCCCAGACTCCTGAGTGCTTACCATCAGGCTATACACATAGAGGTTCTCCTGACTGCATCAATCCAACATCTGCACATGGAGCCTCGGATCCGATTTTCTATCACTTTTCCCCTTCACTGAGTTTCTCCCCTTTGGACACTTGGCTCAGCAGGGAGGAGAAACACCACTCCACTCTGGAGACCATAGGAACAAAGTGTCCCACGGGCACCTGCCCCCAAATAAGGTAGTGGCCATTCCCCACTGAATCATGTGATCTTGGGGGAGCCCCCAAAGCTGTGTGGGGTACAGAGACCCTAACCAAATTGACTACTTGGAGACTTCTCAAAGTGAAGGTAAAAGGATTATTAGAATCTCGTGAGAAGCAGGCAGTCCCCCCTCCTGGACAGTCAAGAATGAGGAGTGCCCACAGGGGACTGAGAAACACAGGTTAAACAGACAAACACTACTCAAACCCTTTCCCATAAATCCCCTTATGCGAAGCTTTGTCTTGACTGGCTCTTGCAGTTTCTTTCCCTATGTGGCAGGTGGAGTGATTATAGATGACTAAAATGAGGTAATGCAAGCAAAAGTTTCATTGTTCTAAAGTTAGACAATTTCTAGGAAATTGAAACTTAGGCCTTGAGACTGAGACCCAAGGCTTGACATACTTTAGAAGATAGTCTCTGAGAAACCACAATATCCATTCTATACACCACTAAGATCAGGACCTATCTAATTTTAAAAACTGTTGGAGTACGGAAGTTGAATCCAAAATATATTGGGGTTTTGGGCTAGTATCACCAGGTGTCTGAAAAGAATATTAGCTTAGACCATTTCCAAATCAAGTAGCAAAGATTTTATTAGTACAATAGTGTAATAATAGGCCAAAAGGGACTTCGTGATTAACAAGGGGAAAGACGGGTTAGTAGAACTCACCACTAATAAGGGGGAAGATGCTACTGAGGCAGGCTAAGTTCCTATATAATGAGGTATTGTGGGTTTATACCATTGACTAAAAGGCTAAATTCCCAAAAAGGAGTTAGTCATTAATGATTTGGTAAACAGGCTAACCCTAATAGGAGTTAACAAAGAAGTGGAGTATGAGCAGGTACTTTATAGGGGACAAAATAACTTCAGGGGTTTACATCACAACTTGGCCTTCTGAATGGGTACAGAAACAGCAGGATCATAACATTTTATCAGTGCAAGCAATTCAACAAAGGCCCACTGCAACAAAGACCCACTTAAGGACAAGATAATCAATGCTCCTCTCTTTGCCTCAGGGAATAGGAATTCACCTAAGACCCACTGCAACAAAGATTCAACAAAAGCCTTTTCTTATCAATACCCCTCCTGGTACCAAGTAGCCCATCAGCATCATAGAATTTAAGGCTCGAAGACTTCTACATGGACCATCTAGCCCAACTCCCTCATATTTTTCAAATATTTCATATCTGAAAAATGCTAATAAACTTCTAATATGAATTTATCTTTTGATTTTCTCACAATTCAGAGGGAGTGGTGGTGAGAGGGAGAGACAGAGACAGAGAGAGAGAGAGAGAGAGAGAGAGAGAGAGAGAGAGAGAGAGAGAGAGAGAGAGAGAGAGAGAGAG
>JAJPUD010000163.1:135261-226830 GCA_023553655.1 Myrmecobius fasciatus | reverse complement strand
GAGAGAGAGAGAGAGAGAGAGAGAGAGAGAGAGAGAGAGAGAGAGAGGAGAGAGAGGGAGGGAGGGAGAGAGGAGGCCTTCAAATTAAAAGGACTTGGATTCTAGTCTATCTCTGATAAATTCTCATTTCTATAACTGCTGAGCAAGTCACTTAACCCTTAGTGTTCTAGTGAACTTTAAGACTATAAGTTGGAAAAGACCTGCATGATGGAGGGGATATTGTAACCTGGAAGTTTTCAATACCAGTGAAATCACAGGTTCATTCCCCATCCCTAATCTTCTAAAAGTAGAATGCTAAGGGTAGGATTGGTGGCAATTGAAGTTTTAATTGTACCTATTTATTTGCTTTACAATGGATTTCCTTCTCTCTATCTCCTCCCCCTTTCTCTATCCCCCTGTCCTTTCTATTTCTTTACCTGAAAACTGAGGGTAATTATAAATGTCTCTTTGAGATCTGAACCCCAAACACTCTGAGTTTCTGGAGAAGAAAGTTTCCACAATAACCCTAAATATGATTGTCTCAATGAATGATATGCCCCTAATCTGGCTGGGATGGGATGGAGGCAATTTCAGCTCCATTTTTTTGGCCTAAGGGGATATTTTTAATCAATGTCATCCTGAGACAGTAAATTTGAAGTAAATCACTAACCATTTTGAACAGTAGCCAGAGAGGAATCAGAATAATTTATCAATTGGGTAATTCTCTAATTTACTCTGCAGCCCAAGAAAAGTGAATTTGCCTCCTCAAGGCAAAAAAATTTACAGGCACCATCTTCAGGTCACAGTAGATTCTAGTTCATTAGACATAGTCTCAACACTCATGTTTTCACGTTTGAAAGGGCCTCTACTCAGTGTCAGCTGCTTCAGAGCAAGCAGTTTTTTCCTCTAGTATTTATATAAACACAAAATATCTGAAAATTGCACCATTAGGCAAGCACTGAACATGAATAGAAAATTGGCACTGTCCCCACTCATCTCCAATATCAAATTGCATGAAATTATAGTTATGATGTCAGATATGATAATGGGTTTACAACACGTTTGCCTCATCTCATGTGCCATGTTGGTGTATCAACACCTCTAAGTGTAATTAGAGAACCCTTAATGTTGTCTGCTCCATACAAGATTACCCCAGGACACAGCCCTGATATGCAAGTGCAGAAATGCATTAGTCAATTCACTAGCAGCAAAGTTGTTCACACCAATGTAAGCAGGTGCTTCTTGTGGAAGACTTGGGACCCTCTTAATTTGATGAAACATTGTTCATCCCTGGATGAATTGAACAATGGTCTTTTCTTCTCATTGGTGTCTCCTCCACCATCTGCAGAAAGCAATACAGTGTGACTTTGTGGACAGGGGGAGTGAGAAAATCTAGGTTCCAGGCCTACCTTTGCCATTGCTAATTGTAACCTTAAGCATGTGTCTGAGGCTGGTATACCTACATAACAGGCTAGCACCCTAGGATATGCATATTACGAGGGGTATAAGATTGTCAAGGGGTATATTGTTATTCAGTTGTTTCAATCATATCTGACTCATGACCCTACTTTGGGGTTTTCTTGGCAAAGATACTGGAGTGATTTTCCATTTTCTTCTTTAGCTCATTTTACAGATAAGAAATGGAGACAGAGTTAAGTGACTTGTCCAGGGTCACTGGGCTCATTTATCAAATGAGCTGTAGAAATAAATGGCAAATCTCTCCAGTACCTGTCAAGAAAACCCCAAATTGGTTCACAAAGAGTGGGGCATAACTGGATGAAAACAAAAAGACTAAGGATTTGCCTCTTTTTTTTAGTCAAGAAGCATCTATTAAATATGATTTATCAAGTACACTAGTTACTAGTGTACAAAAAAAGAGATACAAAAAAAGGCAAAACAATTCAAAAAACAAAAAAACACTTCCTGCTCTCAAGGGGCCCACCCTCTGAGGAGATAACATGCAAAAAACTATATATATGATATATATGTATGTGTGTATGTGTGTATATGAAAGGAAATCTCAGAAAAAAAGCAATACTAATGAGGGAAGTCAGGGCTTTCTTTAAAAGTAAGATTTGTTTAAAGTAAAAAGGAAAAAGAGTAAAAAAAAAAAGAGGGGGGTTGAGAGGCAATGAGATAGAAAAGAGGGTAGTATCTGCATTAATATGTATTATTTTTCTTATCACTCACTTCCTTGCTCTGTCCCCGTTCTTCTGATTGTGCTTTCTTTGGGGCTCAATCTCGTAGCATCTCAACTTTCTCTCATACTAGGCAATTCACAGATCCTCCACCTAGATCTGCCTCAGCGGACCTCTAGGTGTATAAAATGGGGCCCAACTGGATGCTATGTCCCTTCCCTTTGAGTTGGTAGAGTGTCACACAGCTTCCCACCTTAGAGGGTCCTGTCTTTCCTTTCAGTCTGCTTTCCCTGTTACCAGCAGTTCAGAGCTTTGCATTAGTTAGTTAGTTTTTCTGGGTTGCAGCCCCATCAGACTTTTCCCCCTGAAAGGCTGTAACCAAGCTGATTATCAAGGCCTGAGCAAACTTCCAAAGTTTGGGGTCACTACTGCACTAGAAAGAGGGAGGGAGGAATGAAGTAGAGGAGTGGGTTTTGATGTAAGCCAGTCTTAGAATGCCAGTAGCAGATGGGAGCACAGGAGTGCTGAGTGAGATCAGGGTCAATAAGTATCAGTTCCTAGCTTTGGGTGTTTCCCTCCCCCCTTGCTTTGCATTCTGGGTGCCTATAATCATGGAAATAGCTCAAGTTGCTTTATCTATGATACATAATTTCTGTTCCAGAAAAGTTTGAGAAGGTAGAGATCAGAGAAAATGTCTAGTCCACCATCTTATTGCTCATGTGACTAACCTCAATATATTTGTTGTAATTTTTTTTTCTAGTTTTGTTCCTGTCTACTTACCACCTCAAAGACATTATGATAGTAAAACATTTTCCCTAATGACAATCGTTTCAAAAAGAAGAGAATGTTTTGTACTTCCAGAAAGCCACACTCTAGGGAAATGTTAGCCTACCTCCGCCTAGAAACCTTTGCTATCTTAAGGCAGAATATCTTTTGGCTTGCTAGCCTAACTCCTATGACCAGGAAGCTTATTAAATCAGGCTGTGCAGGATATCTCAGCTGCTATAGAAACTCATCTTAGGCATTTCCTACTCTGTGCACTGAATGATGGCTGTTTATTTCACTTCTCAGAATGCAATCCACAGAAAACTAGGCTTCATTAATTCAAGTGACCTGTCTCCCAACAATGTGTTAACAAGCTTTTAGATGGTACTGAGTCCATTTAACTTTTTTAAAAAGGTGAAAGGACTCCTGGTCCATATGGTTTTTACTGACATACATTTTCATTTTAAATGCTAAGGTTGACAGATTTGCTCAAAGTAAATGAGGTGTTAGTTAATGTCTAATTACTCTATACACCAGTCACAGTCCATTTAACTGATTCAGATACCAGCCTTAACTTCTACCACCAGACACATTTAAAACTTCAATTGACATGCTTGCTCTCTCATCACTTTGGATTTCCCTGCTGTTCTGAAAATTCACAGCATCTCATGAGCCACTCTGAAGTAGAAGGGGAGGGGTTGAGAGGCTGCTGATTGGAATCCATCTTCTGGCACTTACTTTCTAGGTGTATTGTTGAGCCAATCTCTCAGGATCTGTTTCTTCATAGATAAATACAAAAGACAAAATTGAATTAGACTTCTAACATTGCTATTTTCTTCCTCCAAAGGCTATTTTTAAAAGTTGGTAAGATTGCATTTTCTGACCTTCCCCAAAGGTAGTACCTGGCAGAGTTCCAGATCACACAGGAATAAACTAAAAAGCAAGAATTTCAACCAGGTCTTTTGATACATTACTATTAAGTATCTGTGACTTGGTATGGGCACTACTTTGACATATTGTTGTTCAGTCTATTTAGTTGTGTATAATTCTTTGAGGTTTTCTTGGCAAAGATACTGGAGGACTTTGCCATTTCCTTCTCCAGGTCATTTTACAGATAACGGAACAGAGACAAACAGGGTTAAATGAATTCCCCTTTGTCATACACTAGTGTGTCATGAGGTGTTAGACCTCATGAAGATGAGTCTTCCTGACACACATCCAGTGCTTTATCTACTGTGCCACCTAGCTGTCCTTATTTACACAGATATCACCCTTTAAGCCTCAGAAAACGCTTTTTTTAAGAATTGCTATTGCCAAAAATTTCATCATCTTACAACTAGCCTAGTGACAATTAGCCTGGTACAAGAATAACAGTCGATTCCCCTTGCCTGGAACATTCAAAGCCTTTGAAGCTTAAGTTGCCAAGACCACTTCCATATATAAGTTGCTGCAAAAGAGGAATTTAGTGAGAAGTTCATAGTTTCTCCACCTGCAAAATGAAGACAATACAGCATAAAAAGATAGGTTCAGTTTCCTCATCTGTCAACCAGAAAACTACCACTTGTCCTGCCACAAAGATTTGGTGAGATGTCCCACAATTGTTCTGAGGTTCAATTGTACCTGAAAGCATTTTGAAGAATGATAAAAATTCACTGAAGACATTGTGCTGTGTTTTGATTTAAGGTCTTGTTAAAGAAAAGGTCTTATTCAACTCTTACAAGTGGGAAATTACTGTATTCTTTGAAAAATGATCACTATTGAAACCCAAGAACTGCATTAATTTATTACTTACTTAACTGGGCCAAATTAGAGTTGAAAGGTAGAAGAGGTCACTCTACAAGACAGCTTAAAACATTCTTTCTTAAAGTGACCCTATCACAGAGTAATCTGAAGGTAGTTAATGGCAGTGAGCAATACAAGAATCTGATTTGGCAGCAAAAAATTTATAAATCTGTAGTATAATTTTTTTTATTAAAGCTTTTTATTTTTCAAAAAATATGCATGGGCAATTCTTCAACATTAGCCCTTGAAAATCCTTGTATTTCAATTTTCCCTCCTTCCCCCACACCCTCCCCTGGATGGCAAGTAGTCCAATATATATTAAACATGGTAGAAATATATGTTAAATCTGTAGTACAATTTTTAAAAAGATCTACCTGTTTAACAAATGCTGGGAAGAACCACTGAACGCTTTAAAGTGACCCTTTCACTGAATTACTAACCTGAAAGCAGTTAATGGCAGTGAGCAGTACAAGAATCTGCAGCAAAAGATTTTTACATATGTAGTATAATTTTTTAAAAGATCTATTTGTTTTTGCTGAGAAGAACCACTGAAAGCTTTAAAGACAATGAAAACAAAAATTCCTTGGAATACATCAAACATTAAAAAAAAAACACTGAGAAGAAACCAAGAATTAGAAGAATTTTAATAAAATTCATGTTTACATTTGTACATTCTGTATATTTCTGGCCCTGTGTACTGACATAATCAGAAGTCAAAAAACTGAGTAGCAAGGATAAAAATTTTCTGCAGAGCGCAAGCAGAAAATAGGGGTTCTCTTTGTTGGATTACAGGCATAAACTTGATTACAAACCACAGCTAACTCATTGTGCCTGTTCCTTACTCCCTTTTCAAGTAGCCGCATGTTCTTTATTCTTATGGATGTCAACTCTTTAGCTTGCAGTTCAGATGACATTCTCTAATGCAAACATAATATCTTTAATACACATTAATACTTTATAGGCAATAGCAGATAAGTAGTTCATTAAAACAGCACATTATTGCCTACGAAGTATTAATGTAAACAATTTATATCATGCTGAATGAAACCAGAGTTATGTAAAATCTACTAGCAAGAATGAGTGAACAAACATTTTAATTGTTCTATACAGTAGCATGATTACAAAACAGTAGATAACCTACTGGGAGGGACCTCTTTTTTGTTTTTAAGTTATTAAATAAGAAAGAGGACTTCAAGGAAAAAGAAAAAAGGACTTACTTCCAAAGCTTAAGATAATTCTGCACAATAAGGCAGACTACTGTTTGTGCCAAAACCCCAATAGGGTAGAAATGGAGAACTGCTCAGATCTGGTTCCTAATATATGCTTAAAGTAAGTTTCACTGTTTGTTCAGTGAAAAGAGGATGGCATTACCATCAAGACTTATCCAAACTTCTGGTGTATCCTGTGGAGGAGTACTTTAAAAAGTGCAGTGTTCCACATCCTTGTGTCCATTCTTCATGGAGCATAAATTCAAACTCACAAGTTGTAATTACAACATATGCAATAATATAATCATTCTGTAAGCAGTAGAATCATCGGCTGTGCAAAATTCATGAGCAGGTTCTGAATTAATCATAAGTCAATTTACATCCGATATAGTCCAGCTACAGAGCATAATTTCCTAATAATTTATTCTTCAGATAATAGAGCCACAGTGAGTTGAGAGAATGATACCATTTCCCTTATCCCCAAATAATGTAGTGACACTTAATTTTTTACCCACTTAGAATTAGAAAAGGGGAAAAGAAACAGTATATTACAATTAGGATATTTGTAATGGAAGTGGGAATGGGCTGAACAGCAAATCTTTACAAATCTGCAGTTGATGAAGGGTAGTGGAGGGCACCATTTAGTATCATTAAATTATCACAGGTAACAAAATAGTGCTTGTATTTAGAAAGTAATAGCTGCATGGGTGGTTTTCTTGAATGTCAGTTCTATCTAGAAATTCTAACCATGAATCTGTGTCCTAAATCTTAAAAGAGGACAATGCAATAATAGTGGCTTTAGATGATCAGTAATGTTATATCAAGAATACAACATGAATTCCAAATCTTTTAAGAATGAAAAGCATTTTCACGTTTTATTAATAAACGTTTAAAAAAGTATGAAGATATCAGGAGGCAAGACTGCCTTATGGTTTTTTTTCCCCTTGTTGTAGTGGATAAAGCACTCATCAGGGAAAGTATTTCTCCATCATCTGTGCAAAGGCAGCTTTCTTGAACCACTTGTCCAAATACATGAGGTCAAAACAGGCATCTCATGAAGACAACATTCCATTTGTCCCCACTGAGTGATTCCCTTTTAATGATCCAAGTTCTAGATAAGAGGTAAATTGTTAATGAAGGAAAAAAAAAAAACCTTAAGTAAATCAAAAGGATTCAGGACAAAAAAAAATCAATGTGAATATGATTTTAAGTTAAAAATAAAATCTTTTAGTCCAATGTTAATTGTAAAATTTCATACAGGCAGGTGAGGAAACATTTTTATAGGCTGTAGGAATGTACCACTAAGCAGGTAGACAAGTCTGACTTGATTACTGCCACTGTCTTTGTCCTGAAGAGAAGTTGTTTTTTGAAGCCATAAGAGGCTAAGAGGCTATCCATTTCTAATGGATACAATCACATTCCATTGAAAAGAAAAACACAAAAAAATAAAACTAGGGCTAGTGCTTAGTGGAAATCTGGCCAACCAAAATAACGGGTTGGGAAACAGAGGACAGTAACAACACAGAAGTGGCTCCCCAAAGCCATCAATTTCAAAGTGAAAGTATAGTTCATGATCTTTTCCTAGAAAAATGGATGTAGATTTCAAAAACGGATGTGCTGTATTGACTGTGATTAATGCAGGATCTTGAGAGTGAGTGGCACAATGTGAGCCCTTCTATTCAACAAGATCTCTAAACATTGACCACTTCCTTGGATTAAAAAAAAAATCCTTATCACCATGTCACATTATAGCAAAATATTTTTCAGTGCAAATCTATGTTTCTTGAAAGAAAGGAATTTGCCAGTCCTAAATTCCCTCACGATTTGCCTTGATGACAAAGGTTCATTTTTCTTTCAGAAGAAAGCAGACATTTGTTTTTTATTACTATGTACAAAGAGAAGTTCACTCTTGAATGTCTCTATGTATGATAAGGTATTTTCATTTACATTCATAAAAAAGATCAGTAATTAAATGTTCATGTTTCACAACGACTGAAATCTTCCCAGCATCCAGGATATAATCCCTTCATCTTGATGTTAAGAGCAGCTGTACTCTAGTCTTTTTATCCAGCACATTTTGTAAAGGAATAAGTGTTTGCAAATGTACATGTGCCTTTTTCAAGTCCGACTGCCAGGACTAGACGAGTTAGGATTCATGTGTCTCTTTGCGGCACAATGAGTATGGACAACACCACCATTTGGATACCTAACAAACACAGGCTCACAAAAGGGACTTTCACATATCTGGCAAAGGTTTCTGTCTGACAGCCGAACTGGGCTTCCTTTTAATTTTATCTGTAAAAAGGAAATAAAGATCATGAATCTTAAGTGTCTTCTAGTAATATTTCAAAATATTGCCTTTTTTCATTTTCTGGAGAGAGACATCAAATCACTGGTTACTATGAGTCATTTACCATCAGTTTCTTGAAAAGGTTAAGACAAAATGGGACCTTGTACAAAAAAAACTAAATAAGATCCCTCATTGCAACTACAAGTTGCAGATAACACACTTAAAGTACTTAGCACCGTGCCTGGCACATAGTAGGTGCTGAATAAATGCTAGGTATAAGTTAATGAAACAACTTCTAATTTTGCAAAAACCAAGCCAAGTCCCAGCCAAAGCAGTGGTTGGTCTAGTTGACTAAAGCATCTCAATCCCACACTGAAGCTTCTGTTATTTTAACCAAAGCTAGATCTGCAAAGGGCATAAAGATCATCTTACTGGACTCTTTCATTTTCAAGGGAAGGAAAGTGAGGCCCCCAAAAGTGAAATAATTTCCCCAAGATCACACAACTAGTTAATGGCACAGAGGCACAAATTTAGAAAATATTGTGAGACATTTCTGTTGTTGACAGTCTCACTCATTCCCTCTTTGAGCCTTGTATTTCCTAAAATGCAAAGTTACTGTACTCTCTCTCTCTTTATATATATATATATATATACACACACATATATATATATGTATATATATATATATATATGTATGTATGTATATGTACAATCAAGTAGGCTGACAATGCATATCTAATGTTAACTGTTAGCTAGCCAGTCATTAAACATTTATGAAGTGCCTTCTATGTGCCAAAAACCATGCTAAGCAATGGGGATACAAAGAAAAGCAAAAGATGGCTTCTGCTTTCAGATGTTCACCATCTAATGGGAAAGACAACATGCAAAGAACTGCATAACAAATGTATATATAGAACAAATTGGAGTTTAGTTGGAGTTAAATAGCATGGGAATCTTCCTGTAGAAGATAGGATTTTAGCTGGGTTTTAAAGAAGACTGAGGAAGTCAGGAGATGAAGTAAAGCACTGTAGTCATGGAAGACAACCAGAGAAAAGCCTGGAACTGGGAGATGGAAAGACTTGTAAGAGGAAAAGCAAGGAAATCAATGTCACTTTCTAGGGAGAACATAAGGAATTCTCCAGGGATTAAACATCCTTTCCTAACACTTTTCTTTCTGATCAATCCCAGGAGGGAAGAATTGGGGCCAGATGCATCATGCTGCTGTTTCCCTCCCCAGTTTCTACTTGCTGTACCACTGATACCACACTTAAATGGGGACTTATTTTTGAATTATCATGACTACAGAGAGGAAAAAATTGCAATAAACTTAATAACAACAAGAAGCTGTGGTATATGGAATTGTTACATTGAATCTGAAGTCAGCAAGACCTGGGTTTGACTTCTGCCTTAAACACACATGCCTTAGACACTGATAATCCTTTCAATTGTATCCAATACTTTGTGACTCCAATTGGGGTTTTCTTAGCAGAGATACCAGCTTGGTTTGCCATTTCCTTCTCTAACTCATTTTACAGATGAGGAACTAAGGCAAAGTGGGTTGATCTGCCCAGGGTCACACAGCTAGTAAGTGTCTGAGGATAGATTTGAACTCATGACAATGAGTCTTCCTGACTCTAAGCCCAATGCACCAAGCCCTGTGCAACTTAGCTGCCACTGTGTGACCCTGAGACGAGCTATTTAACCTTTCTCTTTCCTCATCTGTACAATGAGGTTAGATTTCACTATTTCTAAGGCCCCTTCCAGCTCTAAATTTATGAATGAAGAACAAAACAAAAACAATTCTACAACCGTCCCCTCCGCTCCACTCCAATTTTCTTTTATAAACAGGTCAGACTTGATCAGGCAAAAGTAACCTCCTCACCTTATCATGTTTGTAGAGTAAGTTTTCTGATTTGGCCAAGCCCAATGAAGCTTGAGTCATCCTCTTGGTGTGAAGGCTTTCCCTCATAGCCCTGGTAAGGAAAGGGGCCAGAAGTTGAATTGACCAGGTGTCAGGCACCAGCTGTAAAACCTGAGCTGCATCGAACTCGGTGGCGTGGTGGTTCAAGAGGTCCACAGCAGCCAAGACCAGATCACAGTCAGAGGGTTCCGGCTTTAGGTAAACAGAAAGCAACATGTGGAAGAGCCGCTGCCGGTACAAAGAGTCTTTACCCTGAGAAATCCACAAGCAGTAATCCTTAGCCGCAGAGAAGTCTTTTAGCTCATGCACCAGAATGTGCAGGGCTCTGTCATGCTCCTCCAGCTTTCCATGTAATATTGCACTTTCCATATGAAGACTGGTCCCCTGGATTTTATCTGTCAAAGAGAATAAGCTGTTTAAAAATCATGTAGAACTATAACCCAAAGGGGCATCTGAGCAATATATTACTTTTCCCTAAGTTCCAATCCCATTCAACTTGCTTTCATGTACCTTTTACTTTAAGAACACAGAAAAGTAAAATTCATTATAGAAAACATAACCTACCTGGGAGATAACAGATGTTGCTAAATGCTGCCATCTAGATGACTAAGTTAATGTTTTCATGCACCTCTGTGCATGGTATTCAAGCCCTGGAAAATCAGGCATAATACAAATTCTCTTTATATAACAATTACAAATGTCTTTGGAATGGATATTTTTCAAAATTTCAGAAGTAGGGACATCAAGTGTTTCATTTGATGAGAAAAGAGAAAAGGCCCTGGTTACAGCTTCACCAATTACCTCCAGTTCTAATAGAAAGTCTCTTATTGACTTCAGGCGGACACCATCACATATAAAAGCCATGGGGGGGGAGGGGAGGAGAAACCATAGTCCCTGGAATATAGGAAGTCATATATAATCCCTACCACATTCTCCATCTTTAGCATACACTGGAGAAATAGCAGGCCCATGGTATCCAGGCACTGACTCCTAATACTATGTCAATTTACAGTTGCCTTGAGAGAAATGTACATGTTAATTGAGTGAATCTATATATATAAATTATTTCTAAGGATGTTTTAATATTTCTAATCTTTCAAATTAGAAAAGGTAACAATCAGATGGAAAAAGGAAAACCTGAGTTCTAATCTCATTTTTACCTTAGGTAGACTGTGTAAGTTACTTCATTTCTGTGCCTCCAAGTCCACAGGGTTGTAAAAATCAAAACAATAAAGGGATCCTTCCTATCACAAAGGAATATTCTGAAGACAGATGAGGAAATAGAGAAGAACTGTGGTATGTATAGTTACATGTAATTCTGGTTTGAGTAGGACAAGTTGAAGACTTTCCTAATGTATTCCATTTTCATTGTATCCCTCTAGCCTTCTCTGTTTTCTCAGTAGAGACTTTATTGGTTCAAAATTATACTGTCCTCTGACCCTGAATTCATTAACTCCTCTTCCTTTCATTGTATCTACTTTGCTAAATTCCAACTCTGTTATTCTCTTCATCTCCCACCACATGCCCTTCTCTGTTTAAGTCAAGTCAATATTTATTAAGTGCCTACTAAATGCCAGGTATTATGTTAAGCAAGAATACAAAGAAAGGCAGTCTTTGCTCTCAATGAGCTCAGTCGAATTGGAGAGAGACAACATGCACAAAAAGACATTTGTGATACAGAGGACATATTAGATATCATATATATTACACATCTTATCTGTGTGTCACATGTATCTACATATATAACAAAATAAATCTTATATATGTATATGTATATATATAGTGTGTTACATCTATCTTGCTTGTATAGTTGTGTGTGTTGTCTCCATTAGACTGAGTTGTTTATATATACGAAATTATATATATTTCACATACATATGTATATCACAAACACATACACACACAGGATAACCTGGAGAAAATCTTAAAGGAAAGCCACTAGCATTAACAGAGAAAGGCTTCTTGCCAAAGGTGGGATTTTTAGATTAGACTTGAGAGAAGCCAGAACGTGACTTTCAGACATGGGAGGTAGCCATGAGAATCCATGGAGTTGAAGACCACTTATCTTGTATGAAGAACAGCAAGGAGACCAGTGTCATTGAATCAGAGTATTTGGAGATGAGTAAAAGAAAACTTTAAAGGGAGGAGGGGAGTCAGGTTATGAAGGGTTTTAAAACTCAAACAGAGGATTTTGTAGGGAGCTATGAGAGCCTAGTGACCACGAGGTTGATGTGATTAGACTTATACTTCAGAAAGATCAATTTAAGAAATAAGTGGAGAACAGAATGGAAATGAGAGAAGACTTGAGACAAGGAGACTAAGCAAAGGCTATTGCAATGGTATAGATGTGAAATGACAAGGGCTTGCAACAGGGTAGTGGCAGTGTCAGAGAAGAAGGCTATATATGAGAAATGTGATTGAAGTTATAAATGACAGGATTAATCAACTAAAATAAAAGAGGGTAAGAGAGGGAGAACAATCCTAGGTTATAAACCTGGGAATGGTAATGGTAATAGGAAAGTTAGTAAGAGGAAAAACTTGGGGAAGAAGATAACGAGCTCAGTTTTGCACATATTTAATTTGAGGCATCTAAAGAATATCCAGTTTGAAATATTTCGTAGGAAATCAGATGTGCGACTAGAGGCCAGGAGAATAGTTAGAGCTGGATAAATGGATCTAAAAATCACTGAATCTATTTGAACTGACATCACCAAGTGAAATAGCATAGAAGAGGAAGACTCAGGGTTAGTAGTGTGACCTGGATAAAGATCCAAGAAACTGAGTATCAGAAATTGAGTATTCAGGTAGGAGAACTAAGAGACAGAATCAGGGAAACTCAGAGAAGAGTATTAGGAAGTAAGAGGGGATCAACAATAGCAAAAGCTAGAAGGATAAGCATTAAGAAAAGACCATTAGACTTGGTGATTAAGAGATCATTGGTAATTTTAGAGAAAGCAGTTTCAATTAAATGATGTCAAAAGCCAGACTGCAGTTGAGTTTAAAAAAAAAAAAAAGTGAGAAGTAGAAGAAAGTGGAAGCATGGATGAACTTCTTAATGAGTTTAGCCATGAAAGGAAGGAGAGATATAGAACAATAGCTAGTGGGGTTGGATCAAATGGGGTTGGATCAAATTAGGATTTTTTTTAAAGGATGATAGCAACATGTCCGTTTTCATAGGCAGCAGAGAAACAGAGCATATAGGGAGAGAATGAATAGCACATAGGGAAGAATATTAATGAGAGAGAGGGAACAATCTTTTGTAGAAGAGAAGAAATGGGAATCATTGTGCACGTGAAGAAGTACACATTCCTTGCCTTGGCAAGGAGAAGAGCCATGTTTTAATATGAAACAAAGATTAAGGAGGAAATAGTGACAGAGAGGCAGCTAAATGATGTAAGGGGAGTGGGCAGGGCTTGGAGAATGGCAAAAGTTCTCAGCTGAGAGAGTAGAGGAAGGGGGTAACCCTTAGGAATGATGGAAAGATCAGGAAAAAAATCTTGTCATGAGTGAGACAGTGAATCTGAGGAAGCTACAGAATTTGCTGAGTCCACAACAAATTTATGTGATATAATCTCAAAAGAACCCTAAGAGCTATACAGTGATACTTTTATTTTCCCCTGCCACTCCATCATACATCCCTCAGATGCTGTCTCTCTACTGGTCTCAAATCTCCTAAGACCCCTTCCCCATTCCTTATTGGTAACGATTTTACTTCTCAATTTACTGAGGAAATCAAGGCTATTGGCCATGATCTTTCTCTCTTCTTCCTATTTCACAATTCAAAACTCCAGTCTATTATTCTTTGCTCTGTCATTTGCTTCTGGAGTATCTGGAGTAGAGGTGGCTCTTTTCCTTGATAAATCCAGTAGCTCTAGTTAATCCCTCCTTTCCATAAACTTTCCCCTTCAATCATTTCTTTTGTTCTTCAATAACTATGTACTGGTTCCTTAGTTGTCACCTACAAACAGGTCCAGGTCTCCTTATCATCAAAAACAAAACAAACAAAAAACCAGTCTTTCCCAGACTCCCACTCTCATTGTATATTTCTTCTCCCTCTTATAGTCAAACTCTTAAGGAAGAAAAAAACAACAAAAAAAAAAAAACACCCTATACTTATTGTTTCCACTTTCAAATCTAAACTCAAAAAAACTTTTAATTTAGCTACCCTAATCTCTCTCCTGAACTTGTCAGTTGTTTGCTAGACATGTCCACCTAGTTTGTCCACTGGCATCTTTAAATTCAACATATTCAAAACAGAACTAGTTCTCAGCTCACTAAACACATTCAAATTCCAATTTCTCTTATTTCTGCTGAAAGCATTCTCATGTTTTTAGTCACCAAGGTTCTCTACCCAAGAATTAACTCCTCCCTTGCCTTCACCTTCCAAATCCAATCAGGTACCAAGTCTTGTCAACTGAACCATAGCATCTTATTTCCATCCTCTTCTATTCACATGGCCACCACTTTATTTCTTGACTGGATGGCACCCTAGTGGTTCTTAGGCTCATTTCTTTGATGTTTTTCCTCCCTAATTCATCCTTCCTGTAGATGCCAAAATCATCTTCTTAAGGTATCTGACCATATTAGTAGACTGCTGAAAAATCTTTGGTGGCTTCCTATTAGCACTGGGATAAAATATATATTTCTCAGGTTGGCATTTAAAAGCCTCCACAATCCACTCCTCCAGATTTATTTTGTATTACTCTTCATCATACAACCTACTTCCTGGCCAAATTGGCTTACTAATTGTTTCCCAAACTTGACACTCCCTCCCCTTTCTCCATGCTTTTACACAGACTTTCCAAATCATGTACCTGAAAGATGCTCCCTCCTTTCTTTTTCCTCTTAGAGCTATGTGCTTCCTTCAAGGTTCAGCCAATGTATCACCACGTTAGTGAAGCTCTTCTTAATTTCTCTATTTGTTAGTGCTCTCTCTCATTGCAAATTATTCTCTTATTATAGCTCTCTGACAGAATGGACAAGTACTTAAGGACAAGTACTGATTTATTTTTGTATCTTCAGCACTTAGTATTATGCCTTGCATATCGTGGATGTTTGATAATTCAATTCAATAAGAATTGACTAAATGTCTACTCTATGTAAGACAAGATGATCTGGAAAGGACCTAAGAGGACATAGACTAACCCTTTCATTTTATAGATGAGGAAACTGAGTCAGAGAGATAATCTTATCCAAGATATAGGGATAGTAAGTGGAAGAGAAAAGATTTCAATCTCAATTTCCTGGCACTCCTTCCACTATACTATACTGGCTCTATGGATATAAAGATTAAAAAAGGGCTAGTCTCAAAAAACTTACAACATGTTAGAGGAATATGGCATCTACAATAACAATTTCATGGCTAAATGTGTATACATTTAGCTAAGAGCATATAAAAGAAAGATTCAAACAAAGTGGGAAGAGAATGTTATCACAGCTGGTGGGAAGTAGGAAAGAATTCACACAAGATGTATTGCCTGATCTGGAGCTGGAAGAAAGGGAGGCCTTTAAACAGGAGAAGGGGGTAAGTGGGCCCTTTACAGGCAAGGGAAACAGGGTTTGAAAAGGCATAGAAATGGAAGAGGGAACCACACGAATAAGGGCAGGTATCATCAGTCTAATTTGATTGCTGTAGCAATTCATCGTGGAACAGCAATGTGAGATTAAACTATAAAGCTATCTTGAGGTCAACAGTACTGGTGATCAAGACACACTAGCAGCTTGGAAGGTCTTGAATATCAAGAGAGTTTGACACTTTTCTGCACATTTTAGAAACAAATGTTTTTTAATAATCAGTCTTCTCTAAAATACTCTATTGAGTATTTAACATATGGCTACTTTTTTTAAAAAATCTAATTAACATTTAGTTATGTTCAGTTTTCTTCTGGACTAGACCTGTGATTTCAAAGATATAGGGAACTCTGAAATGAGGAAAATCCTTCCATCAATGCAACTGGCATCTTTGCTACATCTTATACTCTTAGAAGACCTCCTGAGGCCCTGAAGGTAAGTGACTTGCCCAAGATCATAGGCAGAGTTGAACCCATGACTTCCTGAACCTGAGAGCAATCCTTTATCCATTAGAATATGCTGCCTCTTCATTAATATTAATAATACTGACCAACAACTTTATAATTTACATTATATTTTATAAAGGATTCTCAAACATATCTCACTGTATCCTCACAATATGTCTGTGAGAAAGACAAAGCAATTACTATTATCTTCATTTTACAGATGAGTAAACTAGAACTCAGAGAGGTTGAGTGAGTGAGGAAGCTGAGGTTTTCTAAATTGAAGTACAGGTTAGTTTCTACTATAATATGGCTATCTTCCATATAAACACATCTATTATTAACAAGGAGTTTTAGGACAAATTTTATCATACATAAGGCATGTTTTGAGGGCTTCAAAGAAAAATCACTATAAAACTATTATTCGTATTAATTTACTTATTGACAAATCTTATAATAAATGAAGCAAGAAAACATGGAATTCAATATGAAGTATTCATCAAATGAAGTTGTTACCATCAAACTATACCTTCATACCTGCCTAGCGGTTTGCAACCTTAGAATAATGTTATTTAGTATCCCGTGGGAGCATGCTATTGTTGGGTTGAACTACATGGTAAAGTTACTAGTTAAAAAAATTAATTAGAAGAATTTATTTAATTGTACTTCCCAAAAGCAGGAAACAAATCACTGGCTCAAGGAGAAGGGACTGGGATGGAAATGATAGTTTGATAAGGCTTGGAACAGCTGCTATGAAAAATAAAAGTAAGTTAATTCAAGATTAATTAAAGGATTTATGAAAAGTCAAAGCTGAGGTTGGCATAAATTTGTAGCATGCCTAATCAATGGTTCCGTAATATCCTCCAAAAGCACTCAGCAGTTTGGAAAATGGCTGCTGTCAATAAGTGTAGGCATGACTTATTGGTATCTTTAAATGTAAAATTAGAACTATTATTGCCAGTTGAAGAGTTGTGCTTCCATTATGAATGAACTTTCTTTTTCTGAGTGAGGGAGAGAGTATTTCCCAAGACAAATTCAGAAGGAAAAGCATGGCAATCATCAAAAAAGATTTCAAACAATTCAATCTGGAATCTTATGCTAAATTCACAGAAGTACCAGTGACCTGCAATGTCTGGACTGGCTCTCTGGAGGATCTCAGTAAAAGTCCTTGGTCTTAGAAGCGGAGTGAAGAGGCAGGACTCACATGGATGGTTAAACATGGAGTCCATTTATTCCAAATTCTCTCAGCCTTATATAACCTAATATAACCAAAGCAACTCTGCTCATGAGCTAATTATATACTGCACATGCAGGACCACATAAACAACTTGCTATTGTGTGTAGATGACTCTTTGCCACTTGGTATCACTCTGCTTGTTACAACACAGGTTGTCACAACTCCCTGACTTCTCAGGAAGGCTGAGAGCCCTTAGGGGAGATGGGGAGTTGAACCTGATATTGTCAGCAGGTTCCCTCTGGGCTCAAGGGTTTTATACCTCACCCAGAGTTCCCCCACTATCTGTGGCCCTCTATGATGAACACTTGAACCTAAAAAACAGATACTGAGGAGGGCAAAGTCTTAAGCTATCCATATTTCTGCTTCTTATAAATCTAAATCAATTAAAAATTCATCAAGTAAATCGAGAAACAATTACAGTCAGAAACTTCAGAGAGGCAACTGTATGTGGGAGTAGGGTAGGGTAGGGATGCCGTGAAATGGTGGAAAGAAGGCTGGACTCTGAAGATCTGTTTCAAGCCTGTCCTCAGAGACTTAAGCAGCTGTGTAACCGTAGTTAAGTCTTTTAACCTCTCTAAGTGCCAGTTCCTTCATTTGTAAAATGAGTTCCTTGAGGACCTCCCTCAAAGAGCAGCTAGGGAGAGAGTGATTTGTGATTGTAAAGGACCCTGCAGATGTCGAAAGGATGCTGAATACTCTTGAGATGAAGTGGACCTTACCTATTAGACAGTGGACTCGATACAGATCAGATTTTTGAAGCAGATTCCGCAGCTTTGCCTGAGTTTCAGTTACTTCGGCACAGTTCCCATTTGCACTGGGCTTCTGCTGAAGCACCTTTTCTAGATAGAGGATGGCTAAGTGGGTATGATACTCCTCCTTCTGCAGAAAAAGAATAAATAATGAATACACTTCATCACTGCACATATGAATGATTGGAAAAAACCAAACAAACTTTGCCATAGAAACCAAAAACAACCCTCTTTTAATTGAAATTACTAACACTAATTAACAAACACTCCCACAGAATTTTACATAGCACTATATTTTAAGGTTTATAAAGCATTTTCCCTACTCCCAAATCCTTTATGAAATTCATGAAGGATAAGACAACAGGCAAACATGTGACTTCAAAGCTCCCCTAGAAATTCAAAGCTGTTCTAGAAACCACAATTATAAAAAAAAATGAATTAAAAATCTTGGGGAAAGAAATCTGCTTCCTGCAATGGAACATTTTTAACAGGAATTGACTTAAGACTGTAGAAGGAAGGTAGCAGGATTTAAATAAAATCATTACAGAGATTGTTTTGGAAAAACAAGAAAATTAAATTATCCAGAATGACAATCTTCTTTAATCCTTTCAAGGGAGAAACAAGAAGAAGCTAAGGAAGGGGAAAAAAGCTGAATGTGGGAATGAGGGCAAAGGAGAGGAGAGGATGAGGAGGTCTTCTTGTCCCTAGGCCTCTTGCAATCATCTAAACTGTCATTAAGTATTTACTGAGGACTCAAATGGTACACAATGTAGTTAATACAATTTTACTCAATGTGCTCTGTAAAAAATTCTATCATCTAACTCAGCCTCTTCCCACAATAACTGCAAAAATATAGCCTATATTTTTCTCATAGCATCTTGGACTTGGAAGGGATGTCTAAGGTCAGTTGATCTAAGCTCTTACCCAGTGCATTAATAGCTTTGAAGAGAGAAGACTAGGAACTTCTGAAGCACTTACTTGTACTTTCCTGTCCACAACTAGATGTTCCAGGTACTTAATAATAGATTTAGGGTATTTTTTAAGGCAGTTGATGATGTCATCTGGGTTAAAGATATCTTTCTGCTGTTCTTCTAAAGGTCTCTTGGTAAAAATCTGAACTCCAACCTGAAATAAAATGATATTTTAGATACTAGGCTTTTCCAAGTCACCTTATTCTTTTGCTGTTGTAGTTACTGCCCATTTCATATGTCAGGTAAGGAATTAATAATGCTAAATAACAGAAAGCATGCAAGCACAAAGCAATGTGATAGTCATACTAGCAAAGATTAAACAACATGAGATCATAGTAAGAACCTGAGATCAAATTAAATGTTGAGACCAAATTAAATGTTGAAACTTCTTTATTAAAATTCAGATGAAAAGACACTGCTAGGAAAAGAAGGGGACAAGCATGTGCATGCACACACATAAACAAACACATTATCTACTATGTGCCAGACACTGTGCTAATCACTTTTTACAAATAGCATCCCATTTGATCCTCACAACAACCTGGGAGGTAGGTGCTATTATCTCCATTTTATAGTTGAAACTGAAGCAGACACTTGCCTGGGGTCACATAGCTAATTAAGTGCCTGAGGTCAAATTTGAATTCTGGACTTATTGATTTCTGGTCTAGTGCTCTAGACATTGAACTGACCCATTACACAGTAAAGGCTGAACAGAGAAAATGAAGTGTTTACTTTTTTTTTTTTGACAATATGAGATGTAACAACTTGAATCAATCTACAATTCACCTAAGAATTATAATGTCTTCTTGCTGAAGAACAACTGAAAGATCATTAGGGAAAAAAAAAAAAAAAAACTGACCTGGTGGAATATTTCTGTGCTATAAGAAATAATGAGCAGGTTGATTTTAGTAAAATATGGAAAGAACAACTTGCATGAAATAATGAAGAGTGAAATGTTACATACAGTAACAGAAATATTGTGTGAAAAATAATTGTCAATGACTAATTTATTCTGAGTGTTATAAATACTCAAATCAACTACAAAGGACCTATGAAGATATTTCCAACTCCAAAGAAAGATCTAATAGAACTGTAATACTGCATAGTATAATTTTATATGCATGCACAGAAACATACACAATATGTCATATGTGAGCATACAAATACACACACACATACACACACATATATATATATATTTACATTTATCTATGACAAATGGTGGCCTTCTATGATGGGGGGAGAAGGGAGATAACTTGGAACTTAAAATGTAACAAAAAATTAAATTTAAATAAATGACCATTAACTAGTTGATTCAATAGAGTTAAATGCATACAGATTGTCATATAAATCTGTGAACTGTTTTAAGTGGCAAATGCTTAAATACCATGATTACTGCTTGCCACCTTACAAGTTCCTGTTGGCTAATATGTACTCAAAGAATTGAAAAGTTATTTCAAAGGAAATTTAATGATAAAAGAAATATATAGGAAAGGGAGAGAGGACAAAATAATAACAAAATGGAAAATTTCATAGAAATGATTTTTGAATCATTCACTACTTTGGAAATTTTTAATATTACTACCTTCCTCTGCTAGATAATCTTTAAAGAGATCTAGAACTGTTATTCATCTTCATAATATTTATGTGCTTTCAATATAACAGGATTAGGTGATTTACACACCACTATGGAAAAGATAAGAAAATAAGCTTTTGTGAGAAAACAATATAGTCAAACTCAAGAAAATATCCCAAGAAATGTATGGATATTGTTGAAAACAAAATCTATGAGTTCTGGGAGAAAGAACTTATTCACTGTACAAGTGCTCTTCAAAATTCCTCACCCATAGACTAAACCTCTTTAGCACCACAAGATCAAGATCAACATTTTAAAACACAGAGTATGTCTGTTTCCAGTGCTATCACTGACCAACAGCAACTTCCATATCTTCTCTGAAAACAGCTTTAAGGAGAATAAAGGCAGTACTCTTAAGTTACACGGCACAACTGTTGTACATTCATCACCAAACCACCCAAGGGTACTGAAATCCAAAACAAACTTGTTCCAGATAAAAAAGCTAGTTTTAGCCAAAGGTACCCCACTGGACTGCAAGCTCTATCCCCACAGTTCTAGGTGAACTCAGACAATTCAGTACTTTTCAAAGAGGAGATAGACATTTCTTCCACTCTTTTAAATTGTATCTGTTCTGCTTTTAGAGTTCTTGCCACAAGTATCTCCACATCCAAAAATTTTTTTTTTTTTTTTTGGGGGGGGGGGGCAAGGCAAAAGAACCAGTTAAGTGACTTGCCCAAGATCACACAGTTAGGAAATGTTAAGTGTCTGAGGCCAACTTTGAACTCAGGTCCTCTTGACTCCACAGCCAGTGTTCTATCCAATATGCCATCTAGCTACCCCCATCATTGATGCTTTTAACTGTTAGAATAATTTTCCTAAAGTATAGGGCTCACCATTCCAGCAGGTCATGTACTGTCCTTTATAACCTAGCCCTTGCTTACTTTTTCCATCTCCTTACACTTTACTTTCTGCCATACCTAGACTTTCACGACTGCTCTCATCACAGCTTCTGCAGGAGGCCTTCTCCAGTCCTCCTTGATACTTGTGTCTCCCCTATGAGACTGCCACTCTCTCTGCAGGTACACCGTTATTTACATGTTATCTCCTCCATTAGAACGTGAACTCCTCTTTGTGAGGCAGGAGAATGTTTCAGTTTTTCTTTGTAACTCCAGCACTTCACACAATGCTTAGTACCCACAAGGCCTTAATAAATGCTGACTAACTCGCTGACTGTTGAGTGCTTTGTGCTATGTGGATGCAGCCACTCCACTCTTTCCTAATGCTACCCCCATCTTTATCTCCCGGCATGATCATACTCCTGCCTTCTTTTCTCTCCTTTCCCAAGACACAACAGCTTCTTTCCCTCCACTCTAATCTATAGCTTCTGTCTTTCCTACCCGAGGGGGAACCAAACCCTAGGCTCTAATCAGCAGGACTTAGCAATGGTAATGGGAATGGATGTGGCGAAGTACTTAGTTGGTTAGGACTGAGGTAGTTCTGCATTTCCAGCTTCTATTTAACTCCCTCCATCAGGGAGCCAAGCAACAGAACTACCATTCATTCCAAGTTTGTCCTAGCCCATAGGAAGGGAAATGACACACTTTAACCTGTTAATGTTTAACCTGAAGTTAAAAAAAATAATAATGATAATAATAATAATAATAGGGAAAAGCTACAAAATATGACCTGGCAAAAAATGACTTGCCTCAAGAGAGGCAAAAAATCTGCAGCAGTAGTTCTGAAATACGGTACTTACCTAAATGTTCAAGTTAAGATGGGTGTTATGATGGAAAAGTATTAAGGGGAACAGATAAAAAAGGTATAATACAAGTCAGAAAGTAGCTCAATTTTTTTTCTCTAAAAATAACATTTTTCCCCCCTTAACTAAAGAAAAAAGACATCTGTGAAGAACAAACCTCCTCACTTTTCTGCAATACCCACTCAGCATATTTCCACACTAGTTCTTGGTCTAAGCAGTAGGTTAGAAAATCAACAATATATTCATATAGGTCTGCACGGGTAGAGTCATGGATTTCTCCATTCACAATGTTCACCCATAACTGGAAAAAGGAAAAGAAATAAGTTAATTAACTATACATCTTCTAGAATTAGCTTAAATAAGATTGCGGCACTTTGTCTTTTTTTCTTTTTGATTTTAAATGATTTTTATGACATTGCTGTCATTTCCCCAGCAATTCCTGCTCTCCCTAATAGAGCCATTCAAAGTAACAAAGAAGTACAATTAAATAAAACAAGCAAGTTATGTTATATTCTGTACCCCAAGTCTGTATCACTGCTCTACAGAAAGAAGAGATTACCTATTCTCTTTACCTTGACATCACTTTATGAAGTTTGTGGGGAAAAAAATTAAAGTAGAACAATGCCAAGTGGCTGATAGCTCCTCTCAAATGAGTCATTTCCCGAGACCCACAGTTATGAATAGAACCACTAGAAGTACATGACTTCAGAGATATTCACTACCTTCATTACTTTTTGCTGAGGCAATGCTACCACATACTGAACCAAGTAATAGTTTTATTTTCTATTTCAATATTCATTAGTTTAATTATTATGAAATTTATGTAGATGTTTGAGAATAAGAAGAAAGTTTTTGGAAACACTTTCTTAGCAATGGTCTTTTTAGCAAAAAAAAAAAAGAGAGAAATAATTATTAATAACTAATGATTTGGGAAGATTCAGATTTCCCCCTTTTTCTATAATCCTCATTTCAAGACCTCAATTTCTGAAGGCTGACCTAACTTTCTCCTCTATCTGACCCCATCCAACCTTACAAAGAATCTCTAGTCTAAGATGAATTCCATTCAATCAAGCCTGAGTAGATTTTATCTAAATTGCCTAAGGCTGGAAGTAGACTGGATACAGACATAGTCCCACTCACTCTGGGGCTGACATGCTGTCACTCTTAGCCCCTCATGGAAGTTCACTTCTTTTTATAAAGTCCACCCTCATTAATTGTTAACCAATAAGAGTTGGATTGCTATCCTCAGGAATATTTTTCTTCCAAAAAAGGCAAATAAGCCATAAGCCTGCCATAGTTATCTTTGGTCTAAGAGAGAGAGAGAAGGCCAGTGACTATCCTTTTATTACAATGCTGACATTATTAATAAAATGATTAAATTATTCAGAAATTATGTCTCTTGAACTTTTTAAAACATCACAAAAACAAAAACTGCATCTTTGTTGGTTCTAGGAAAGTGTTATAAATTAACATGACCAATCAGTCTGGTGCGATTTAAAAAATACATATGAGTAAAGCAGTAAGTACATTGCCACTCTCGAGAAGCTAAACAAACCTGTACTGCAGCAGCATCTTGACCATTATAATGATAAAGGAGTCCAAGTGCAAAATATCTGAAAGGAAAAATAAAAGTGGTCAGCATAGGGCCTTCTCCATCTTGTTCATGGAGCACTGAAGTCTCTCTCTCTCATATACATACACACAGTGCTTATGTAGACAGATGAATTTTGGTTTTCTATGAAAAATGTATATGTATAGCCCAGGAAGGCCAACTTGAAAGGAGAGGGAAGATTAAACATTGTTCAAATCTGAAGTGTTGAAAAAAATGAAAACTCAACCCTGATGAAATTTTTATTTTAAACATAAAATCTCTTTCAGCATAAAATATGTTACTGCTGGCCCTACAGTGTAGTGTTTTTAAATAATTCACTCACCACTTCATAAATAGCCTCTCTTCTCTACAACTTCTTGTTGTAACTAGCCATGACACAAGAGGCAACGTAGCATAATGGATAGAAAAACCAGGGAGACTTGAATTTAAGTCCTACCTTGGATACATCCTGGCTGTATGACCCTAGATAAGAGCAAAAGGATCAGAAACCTGGGTTCTAGTCCCAGTTCTGCTAGCTAGGTAGCTTTAGACAACTTGCTAAACTTCTGTAAGACTTAGTTTCTTTATCTCTAATGGAAGCCTAAGGTTCTTTCCAAATTTAAAAGGTTGCATAAGCCTACAATAGACAGATAAAGCATTTATTAAATACTGTGTGGCACAACATATGCTTGAATGTCACTATAAGGTCTGGTATTGTGTGTAAAGGCTTTAAGCATTTCTTTAAAATGTTAATGATGAGTATGGAACCCAGTGATGTATTAGGTATTCTTTTGAATAGTTAGGTACCATCTCCTACTCAAACATTCAATATTAAACAGCCAGGGAAAGGTCCCAATCTTGTGCCATTCTTTTCCAGAGGAAGCCATGATATACAAAGAAAATGTCTGATTCTTTCCTTGAAGAGAGAAACTCCCTAGGCCTCTTTCAGTAGTCTTCTAGGTTCTTAGTTCTGTAAAGCACTATAATGTATTTTCTTAATATAATTATATAGATTCCAGTGTATTTTCTTAACATAATTATGCTATTAATGTGCATGTGAGTATTTCCACTCATAAGTTAGACACTAAAAATTCTGACGTTCAACATAAGAACCTACTCTATATAGCAAAATATACTAGGAAAAATGGAAGAAATAAACAGTGTTTCTCATATAGGTAACTTCTTCCAAGGCCGACACTCAACCAATAAGAACTGGACTTGTACTAAGATTTTTAAAAACTTTTCCTTTCTTCTGCTAGCACTAAGCTTAGTTATCATTCACATCATTAGTTTTTAATAGAATGCCAATGCAGCTTCTTTCATCTGTATACATTTATAGATTTAAGCATGAAGCCCTTCCAAAGTAAAAGACAAATGTAAGAATTACTTTACTCAAGGAAAAAGCTATTTAATGGTGACTGATGTTAACAAACTTTAATAAACTGACGATATTGATTGTGCTGCTCAGTGTTCCCCTGATGTTGGAATTGAATCTGAAAACCAAGACAACAATAATAGAATCTGACTTGGGCTTTGCATATTTACACAGATTTCTGCCATCATCCTGACTTAGAAGAATCATTCACTTAATGTGTATCCCTTAGAAATCTCCAATTTTAAGATTATGCTATCCAGGCCTAATTTCCAGACCGGGAGGTTCTTAATTATTTTTGTGTGTGTGACACATTTGGCATTCTGGAAAGAAGACCATGGACCCATTTTCTGAATGTTTTAAAAAATACAGAAGAAGAAACTAATGAGATTGAAATACAGTTACCAAAACATAAATTTAAAAAGTTCATGGACCCAGGTTACAAACTAATATTCTAGACAGTAGCCTTTACCAACTGTATCTTTCAAGAATGTAGGATTTGGGATTTGGTTTTCAATGAAGGGTGGCTAGTACATGCACCACAGCTATCCCAGCTTGGAAAGAATGACTCACCTTTTGTGTTTCTCAAGCCATGCCACACTGTCTGTTAAAAGGCAGGAATTCTCTGTGACCAGAAGGTCCAGCAAGCTTTCATGATCTGTTTCTGCATACAACTTGAGCAAAGCAGTGTCAATATCTTCTTTGTAGCCATTTGCCACTTCCGTGCTACGGACCTCATTTAAGTAACTCATGAGGAATCTTTTGCATTTGGTCATCTTCTCCTGGTCCCCTTGGGTCAGCTGGTTCAGGTCTGCATACTCATGCAGAGGGGGATGAGACCGTGTGAATGAAGAAGTAGTAGGCAACAGGAAGGGATACAGAGATATCAGCTCCCGGACATCAAGCTGGCCGCTTCTGCAATTACAGTGTCAAACTAAATGAAGCAAAAAAGAAAGAAAGAGTACACATAGGCATACACACATTTCTGGTCTTGGGGATGTTCTTTAAAAAAGACCCATTTCTAAGCATAACTTGGCATGAATCACAATCTATTCAGGCTTATTTCTATAAACATACATTCATAACATAAAACTAATATAAGAGGAAAGAAAGGAATGATGAGACATATACTTCCTGAGTAAGGAAGCTGGGAAACCTTGTAAGGATAAAGGTTTTCCAGAGGTTAAAAAAAAGCCTAAACCAATGTGAAGATGAGCAAATTGTTTCAGCCAGGAGGACACAACAATCTTTTCTTTTTTTCCTCAAAATTATTTTATATTTCCAAATACATGTAAAGATAGTTTTCAATATTCATTTTTGTGAGATTCTGAGCTCCCCATTTTTTTCTCTCTCCGTCCCTAACCTCTCTCCTTCCCAAAACAGCAAGCAATCTGACATAGGTTATACATGTACAATCACCTTAAAAATATTTCTATATTAGTAATATTATGAAAGAAAAATCAGAACAAAGGGAAAAAACACGAGAAAGGAAAAGCAAACAAATAAAAAAAAGTAATTGGTATGCTTCAATCCACATTCAGTCTCCATAGTTCTCTCTGTAAGCAGATGGTGTTTTCCATCTCAGGTATTTTGAAATGGATACAATTTTTAGAATACTTAATCGTAATACATGGTCTTCATAAAGGTAGCAGCTTTCAAAGGGTACTTCAACCCTTAATCTAATTAAATGAAAACTTCTAAAATAGTTAATAGCTAGCATTTTATATGACTTTAAAATTTACAAAGCATTTTATACATGTTATCTCATTTATCCTATTCTCCAAGCATTTTCTCAAAAGGCTAGAATTTTATCTGGACCAAAATTTTTTTTAAAAGACAGCAAGTAAATGCAAGAGGAGATTTCCTTACTTTAATTATAAACTACACTTTATATAAAGGGAATTATGAGAATGTGGAACCAGATTATGAAGCAGCATGACTTTTACTTCATATTTTGGTTTGTAATTATTTACCAAATAAAATATAAATTCTTTAACCTGGCATTCAAGGCGCTCTACAATCTGTCTCAAGCTTTTCAACCTTCCTATAATTTCCCTTCACATAACAGAAACTCAGACTAACTGTGCATTTGTCATGTATTCCTTTATTGCTTGCGTGCCTTCACACTTGTTACTTCAATTCCTAGAATGATGACCTTCTACATCCTTACCTATCAAAATACTTCCCTTCTTTTACGGGCAGCTTGGATGCTATTTTGTCCCATTATGCTATTCTGTACCTGATTACCCCAAGAGGAAAGTCCTATCTTCCTCCTTAAATTTCTGATACTATTTTCTTTATACTTTGAGGCATCTAGATTATAGCCTATCTTCTGTTAGATAGGGAACAAGAATTAGGTCTTATCTCACCTTAGTATAATGAGGGTTTAAGATAGCACAGTGAAAACTGTCAGCATTTAATTAATGGTGAATTGAAATTAATCCCTGTCAACATTTTACAAGCAATTTTCTATCTGGCCATATAATACTACAGAATCTCAAGTGAGAATGAGTAAGATTTACTTTTGATGAAGCAGTGGAGAGAGTGCAGGACTCAGAAAGAACTAGGTTTGAATGCTGAATGATACCTACTAGCCATGAGAACATGCACAAGGTACTGAATTTCTCTGACCCTTAATTTTTTTATCTGAAAAATGGAGATGATGATTGTAGTACTCACCTCACAGTACCGTGAGGATCAAATGTAGAAAGGTTTGCAAACTTTACAATGCTTTCTGTCAGTTATTGTTAGTTGCAGCAGCAGCCATAACACACATAAGTATTAGAAGGAAAACTATAAACCTCTTCTATAAGCAACTTAACATTTTTAAAAATGTAGTAAATCTTCTTTTCTTTTTGTAAGCTGGGAGAAATGAAAGTATGCAAAGCTGCTGCTATCCCACTTAGCTCAGAGAACAGGCAAAGTGAAAAGTGCCAACTATGAGGAAGTGATGCACAGGGAACAAAGGGGAGCTTCAGGACACTGGAGCTCCTGTTCCCAAGAGAAAAGAAAAAAGAATAAAAGGAAGAAAAGAAGGGAAGGAGGGGAGGAAAGAAAGAATTTATACCTTTGAAGAGGGATTAATTATAAAAACGGAGAGTATTTCTAAGAGAAAAGGACAATTTAAAATAAATAGTCTTTCTTATTTTTTAAAAAAGAGCAGAAGCAGAACAGTAGAGACAGCATAGATGTGGGAATTAGGAAACTGAATTTGAATCCTGGCTCTGACAATTACTAAGTATGTCACCTTGGGCAATTACTTAACTTTTCTATGCCTCAGTTTCTGTATCTGTTTAAAAAAAAAAGAAAAAAAAAAAAAAAAAAAAAAAGAGGGGATTGGAGCCTGACTTAAGACTTATCTTATTGGAGCCTGACTTATCTCTAAAACTATGATTCCATGATCCTATAAAGTGATCAGAGAACACAATTTCAAAATCCTTCTAGATGGCCTATTCTGGGACTTATATTTAACCAACTAACTTCTGTTCAATTTTCTATAGAAAGAATAGAAGTAACATTAAGAGAGAGTGCTCTGGATTTGGAAAACCCAGCTTCAAGCTCTACTTTTTTTCTTTGTATTTCATTGAGCCTTTTTCCTCATTTGTGAAATGGGAATTAATTATAATAATATTTTAATAATGATCCTTCTATTAATATTCAGAGGTTCATTTTGAAGCATGAACTTGACTAAACATAATGTGCTATGTAAATGTAAGTACATAGGCTCACAAATTTAGAACTAGAAGGGATCTTAGATTCATTTTACAGTTGAGAAAAATTAATCATAGAAAGGTTAAATGACAACATGGATAATTAGATAATAGGCAGGATTAGAACTCAGGATCGAACACTTCTGATTCCAAATCCAGAACATTCTCCTCTTCAGAGAGCATTTGGTCAGTGTACTCCCAGGAACCTTTCATCTATTATTAAGAGTTATGAAAGTCATCCTTTTGAGTTATTTTTTTTTGACAGGTTAAACAACCTCAAAACCCTTAAAACATCTTTCCTTTCACAGAAATTGTCAAAGCTTTCTCCTCTGATTTCATACTAATTTCATCAAATAGCTGGAGAATGAGATTTGTCAAATGATCAGCATTAATTCAGAAGCAATAACTGACATTTCTACTTGATATACAAGATATAATATTATTAGAGCCATAACTAGCATAGGGTCAGCAGGTCTCTATTTGAAGAAGCTACACCTCAATAAGGAGAGGATATGCTGTCCCTTCTGGCACTTCTGGGCCTTGTGATCCTTTACAAGTCATGTTACATAGTCTCCTGGACCTTACCTAGCTGGACTGCTTGTTCTGAAATGCTAGGCCTGGGGATCCATGGCACAAATGCTTAGTGATAGCAGCCCCAGCAGAGGTTTCAGGATCTCAATCTCCTCTCAACTGAATTTGCCCTAGGGGCTAGAATTCCTACTTATAATTCTGGTTATTATTCACCCTAAAGCATTATATTTTAGACAGATCTTTTGATCCTGAAGAGCATAACCTACTTTTTTTTTTTTTTTTCCTTAGGAGGATCAAGGTGATGATAGCTTTAACACCAACATTCCAATTTACCTGAAAAGTTCTTTAGCTTCTAGGAACTGAAGCTGTGCAAACTGTATAAACCCCGCCTGCTGCAGGATTCTTCTGTACATTACCTGCAAGGAAAGAGACGACTTGCATTTCTAACAGAGAACAAATCATCACTTCTTTAATACCTTAAAAGATTCAGGATTTCATCAGAGAGAAATTCTCTCTACCGATATACATTGGAAATTCTTCCATCCTTTGGTAATCTTATGAGTTACTATAATTAAAAAAATAAATGAATAAAATCATCCCAGTGGCCAACCTTTGGGAGATAAGCCTCTCCAAAATTAGACAAAATAGTCTTCAAATGACAAATACATGGCCTGTTGCAGGACCATATTCAAAGTTTTTCTTGGATGGTAAGGCCTGCTGGAATTTATGCTCTACTGCCAACACTGCAGTCAAAGATCCAAAGCTATTTGCCACAATATGAAAAGGCATAAGGATTTGGACTTAAGTGAATTTTGGCTAAGATAATAACTATGATAATCTCTCAAAATGTCTCTTTTATTTTAGCCCTTCCTTCTAATCCATCCAGAGTAACTATCCTTAAAGGATCATTTTTTATCACATCATTTCTCATTTGAGAATCTATAACAGCTCTTTATTATTATATCAAGATTTCACTCTTCAGTTTGGTATTTAAATACCTTTCCCAAAAGCATTCACACTGTTATCTGTCTAGATTTCTCTCCCACTACTAACAGGCCAATCTCCTCATCATCCCCACGTTGCCATATTCATGCCATGCCAGATACAAGTTTTATGATTTCTTTCAAAGCCTATCTCAAGGCCCTTCCTTCAAAGTGCCCAAAGGAACCAGCTACCTAGCTTCTATCCAGTCATCTTGCTCTTAATTCTCTGAATTCTTTTTATGACTTTAACAGAACATCTTGAATCTGTATATATGTTGCCTTGAATTATTCTGTTTTGCATATATACATATATATATAATATACATGTATATATGTGTATGTGTGTATATACACACATAAAACTCATGTATATATACACACATATATAACCTGTACACACACACACACACACACACACTTCTTGACTGTTCAATTAGACTATAAGCCCTCTGAAAATAGGAACCACCTCCTACTTCTACATATTCCACTGTAATGGGCACAGGGCCTATAGGCATAGGAAATTTGAATGGCCCCCAATCTACAAAGGGATTTTCAACTATTTCCTTATTTATATCCATTTAGTACTTCATAGCAAAAAACTAAAATATAACTGAATTATTATTTATATAAGGATACAGTTGTGATCGAAATTATCAAGAGATTTTTAAGTAATCATATTTAACATGTATTTTTTCTTCCTTCCTTCCTTTTGAATCCTATCTTAGGCATCCCCTTGTTCTTTCCCCCCTATTCCCAGGGACCCTCCAGACTTAGTACAAACATCTCAGCAACTTTAACCCACTGATTCTCACAGCTCAAGGAAACCACCAGCCTAAGTCTCCCCACTTTCAGGGAATATAGGCATGAGCCAGTCACCACCCCTAGCTTAATGATTAATTTTAATAAAACTATATCATTTGGATTGAATAAAGTTCCAGAGGCCAAACACCTTGAACTAAGCTTAAAGATAATTATATAACTGCTAGGAAAAATAGAAATTGAAACTGGTTTATTTCCACACTATTGGCTTATTTCTGACATTAGATACATTATTCCCCCCCCCAACTAACTAGCATTTATTTTCTTTCTCTCCTACTTCTCCTTCTCCATCTCTCTATCTACAATACAAAGTAAAAAAGTAAAACAAAATTATTACAACAAATGTAGGAAAGCAAAACAAATTCCTACACTGGTCATAATCAGAAATCTTTTGTCTTACTCGAGTTGCAGTATTTCAGAGACTCAAAAATTTAAAAGTTGAGAAGAGGTCTTAGTGGAGGAGGGTTAACCTCCAGATTTTACAAAGAAAAACAAAGCCCAGAAACTTGACTAAAACCACCTGATTAGTAGTAAGCATATTCAACATTCTTTCCACTCTGCCACTTTTCCATAACAAAGGATCATAAAAATCAAAGAATGCTTTCCATTGAAGGAATGTTAGAGATCAATTAGAATAACCCTTTATCTTGACAGATGAGAAAAGTGAGATCCATGTTCTTGGAAGAAGTGGGATTGGTCTCATAATCTAACATTCCTTTCAGATCTAAAACTATGGATCTAATATTGAAAAGTAAAAATTTTATAGTAAAAGAGTGAAAATTATAATCTGAAGATTTTGGAATCCATATAATATCCTCAATTCATTTAATTGCTTTCATTACTCTTTCAAGCCCTTTTGGGGGAGGATACATATGTATGTTGGTATTTGACAGGGTATCCCAAAATTTTTAGTGAATTTTTAACTTTTACTAAAACTTTTGGACTATTGTATTTGGGTATGTGTATTAGACATTAAATTGATATTTTCTATTTGATTCTACTTCATTTGCAGAGAAAAGACATTCTTTTCCAACCTAAAAAATGGTGTCAATAAATTGAGAGAAAATTTTAAAAGGACTCTTTCAATTAGACATTAAGAATCAAAGATGGTATAGTTTTAGAAAGATGGTTTCAGTCAATAACCACACGATGGCAGCAAAGGATAGGATAAGAAATAAGTTAAGAGTAGCTGTCACTTTAGAAAATATTTTGAGTTGGATATAAACAGAAATCAGAAACAAAAAGCCACCCTGAGTTTTCTTCTCTTCCCTCTTTTGTCGAAAGCTCAGAAAAGGAAGTGGCCCATTTGCCTGCCAAAGTTGGTACTTGTAATCAATTCCATACTTCTTTTGGAAACTTTACACTTATTCATTGATCATTACTACTTTGTGATATTCAATTTAAGAAACATTCAGTGACAATGTGCAAATAAATTACAAACTCCTTAAGGCTTTTTTTTTTTTTTTTTTTTTTGGTAATTTGATAAATTTGGCTATAAGAAAAAAGTTATTTAGAAAAAGTTTGAAAAATTACTGTTGAATTAAGCCTGAGCCAATATTCTAGCAAAAAGGTAGTGATGATCACTTAGGTTACCTATGAAAACATAAAGACTGCCATTTTTAGACTAAATTAAAATGATTATATTATCTTATTGCAAATAAGAAAAACTTTTTTTTAAAGATGCAATGGATTGAGCTTGGCACATTAAATCCTATTATAAAGACAAGAACTTTTAAGTAAAAGAATGTAAATTTAATCTTACATAGAAGTTTTTCAGGCAAAACATGTTTGAAGGCCCTTGTTTCCCAATAGGTTGGCTCAGACTGGCAAGTCATTTAATCCCAGTTAAGATGTTAACTGACAGTTTAAAGTGTTAGAAGATAAAGGCTAGAGGTCTGATCCTTTCCAAGGGTATTTGCATTTTTAAAAAAGACTGTTTAGAGAGAAAAGACAACCCATAAAGCCAATCCAAGGCACAGCTAGAGGGTTAGGTACAGCAGATAAAGCAATTTTTTTTGGTTTTGTTGTTGTTGCTGTTTTTACAAATTTAAGATTTGTGGTGAGCACATCAATCCACACCATTTCTCTGTTACATTTTGATAACTCTCACAATATTTCAAACTTTTTCATTCTTATTTTACCCCTTGTGGTGATTTGTAATCAGTGATCTTTGATACTACTATTATAATTGGTGGGGTATTTTTTGGGGGGAGGGGTGCATTTAATCGGTAATGTGTGTGTTCTGACTATTCTACTGACATGCTGTCCCTACCTCTCTTCCTCTCTCCTCCAGTCTTCCTATTTCCTGAGATACAACAATATTGAAATAAGGCCAATTAATGCAATTATCAAAAGTTCAGGAACCCCAGGTTAAAAAACCCCTGATCTAAACTAAGGAATTCCTCTGTGCTGTCTTAAACCTTGCAAATTTCCATCAAAGTCAATCCATCCTGCAATCATAACTACTAAAAGGAGTTGGGAGAAAGGGGGAGAAATATCAAAACTTGTGGCCATTTTCTATCACCCCATGTATAAACATTAAATGCTAGAGATGAAAAGCATAATAGAATTATGCTAATAACATCAATATTAAAGTAAGGAAACAGACCATATCATTACAGATACTATATGCAGGCACAAGCTAAATGAAGCTCATCTATTATATGACCATTTCTTGATTAAATTATTCTTCTCTATTTTGGAGATAAAATTTTATGATCTCAGTACATCTAAATTCAGATCCTCTGAATCCTGAAGTTTGATATAATACTATTTTATTTTATAACTTTGTGTTATGCTTAATCAAGAATAGATATCACTCTTTCCTTCTGTTTTGGCTTCTTGGAGTTCTCAATAACCCTCTAAACAGGCTTATTTCCATATTCCAATTTCTTGCTGTACTATCCCTATTTCCATTGATGAACATAACAAAGGTGAATGAAAGGTGATGAGGAAAAAAAAAAAGGGAAAATGGGCAGTAGTGGACACCCATGTATCATCCTCCTTGACCCGTTTCTGTTTCTCTCTGGCCTATCATCTTTTCTTCTTTTCACTCTTCCTGACATTAAGGAAAGAAAAGAAGTTCTTTGAAAGAACCTTTCAAGATTTTTTTCTCCCCTGCCTCATTTGGTAGATGAGATACAAAGAGTGATTTATAACAAAATCATGCTACTAAGTATGCCCAAGATTCATTAAAGTTTTTCCTAAGATTTGCTTAAGATACACTGTTATTTTTAAGAGTCACAAATTGCCACTTTGTGAATAACATTTACCTATCCTGAAGGTGCATTCCATTAGTGTCAACATTCCTAAGAGTACATTAGCACTGACATTCATCCTCCTTTTCAGTATTGTTAGAAACATCTAGAAAGTAAAGTTAAATAATGCTTTAGAATCTAAGATTTTAAAGAAATGCACAAATGACTAAAGGAAATTTATGTTCTAATCTATCTCTATTTTCTTTTTCTTTTTTTCTACTTCATATATTTACATGCACACGTGCATGTGCATACATACACACATCAATCTAGTATTTTGTTTCTTCTAGTAGCACTGTTTTGCTTTTCTCTAATGCACCACTGTAATATTTTATATGTTTTACATAGATCTATAGACGTACATGCTGTCTTTCCTGATAGAACTTTTTGAGGGCAGTAATAAGACTTTTGTCTATATAATCCCAGCACCTAGCACAGTGCTTGGAACATAATACACACTTAATGAATAATTGTTGATCGCTATGACTATTACAATTGTATGGGTTTGTATTTTATCCCTCTTCAGTAAATTTCGTGGGGGAATTCACTGTCTCCTATCATCTTTATGCTCTGAAAAAGCAGACACTTTAATGAATGTTGGTTCAATTGAATTGATCCCAGAAAACCTTTTCTTTCTACCCAATCTAATCTTTTACTGTTCTGATCAAAATATCCACTCACAAATTTAAGTTGAACTTGGTTATCACATTCAAAAAGTGTAATAGTTTAAGGTATCAGATCAAAACACTGGTGTTATTAAAAATTTTGAAGCAAAGCTAAAACTAGGAATTTTTACCCTTGAGCCACAATAATCACTTTTTTTGGGGGGGGGGGGTGAAGTGAAATATGGAGAGAAATCCCAAGCCACTGGCATAAAGATTTGGAGAGGAGCTCCACCCCTAGGGATCTAATGTCTTCCAACACAATGCAGCAAGCATTCACGAGACACATAATTTGTGCAAGATATTAGACTAGTCTCAGGGGATAAAAATATAAAACAAAAGTCACTTCTTCAAGGAGCCCGAATTCTACTACAGGGAAATTTATATAAGTAAATAAGCAAGTAATTATTTTAAGAAGAAGATAACACTAAAAGCTAGAGGAATCAAGAAAGCCTTCCTGTAGAAGATGAGAGATAAGTTGAGCCTTAAAGAAAACTAAGAATTCTAGGGGCAGAGATAAAAGGGAATTACATTCCAGGAAAAAGAAACAGCTTAATGAAAAGAACAGTAATAGGCTGGTTTAGGACATATAGAAAGTTCATGAAGACAAGTAACATGCCATAAGTTTAGAAATGTAAACTGGAATGTGATTATGAAGGCCTTGAAGCATTATGCTAAGGAGTTTGTATTTTACAGTATGAAGTCACTAGAGTTTTTCATGTAGGGGAATTAGGGACAAAACATAGTTTAGAATTATTCTGTAAACTGTATGAAAGATGGATTTGAGAGGGAAGAGGCTACAAGAAAAGTTTAATTAAGAAGTTTTTGCAATAGTTCAGGGAAGAAGTGATAAAAATCTCAAACACAGGATGGTTAGTGTTTATTTGAGCAAGTAGGAAGGATGTAAGAAATGCTGGAGGAAGAATCAAGACATGGCAACTGACTATATATGGAAGATGTGGAAAAAGGAAAAGTGAAAGATGATGCTAAACTGGCACTCTCAGTAGAAAGATGGAGATTTGCTGGAGAAGCAGGCTTAGGCTAGAAGATCAGGAGTTCAATTCTGAACATGTTGAATCTGAGATGATATTGAGGTGGAGATGACATAGGGAGCTGGTAAATGGGGAAAAAGGTGAATTATTATGACTGGATATAGAGATCTAGAAGTCATCTGCAGAGATAACTGAACTCAAGGGAGCAGATTATTAAGTGACAGAGTACTGAGAGAAAAGAAGGGGGTTAAGGACAGATATACTATAGGGTATATTTACTCTTAAAGAAAGAAATATGGATGATGAGCCAGCAAAGGAGACTGAGAAGGAATGGACAATCAGGTAAAAGAAGAAATAGGACCAAGAAGTATTCCAAAAACTGAGAGTAGGATAACTACCATAAAAACAGGTGGTCAATAGTATCAAAAGCTAAAAAGGAATCAAAGAAGTTGAGGATAAATAAAAATATATTGGACTTATTAATTAACAAATTATTGGTCATCTTGGGGAAACACTTCAGTTGTGTAGGAAGGTTTGAAGCCAGACTGAGAAGGATTAGAGGAAAAGTGAGGATATGGTAGCAATGAGTATAAACAATTTTTTTTTCTAGAAATCTGGTTATGAAGTGGAAGACAGCTGTAAAACAATAGTTTCCTATTTTAACTAACTGTTCTTGCTAACTAGGTTCAAATCAGGAAATTTGTGGTTATTTTCCAATGAGTTATTTTCCAAATTACTACAATACTAGCCAAAATTGATTCAAGTAAGAAACTTACAGACTTGGGATAGTTTGGATTAATTTGATGTCAGATGGACTGATCTAAGACCAACCTATAGGAAACTGACCCAGAGGAGTTATAAAAGTTATTTTTTAGGATTTGGGTGAGGAACCTCTTGCCAACCAGTTTTTGTTTGTTTTTATCTTCCTAAAGTACTTTTTTAAACTACCTCCTTCTGTTGAAAATTTTTAAATATGATTTTAGTAAAAGGATTGTTTGTTTTAATCTATGGGTTCTGGGGGATAGCTATCTAAGTACCAAAACAGGTGGCACTGAAGGAATATTTGAGTGAATACCCTTTCCAACTACTTGCCTATCCCCTAGATCACTACTTTTCCTATTTTCAGGCAGGTATGATCTTGGCCACTCATTTTCCTTTCTTTGTTAAGAGTGTGGTGGCAAAAGTCCAGAATCCTTTACCAACTATTGAAGTTGGTGGGAGGGCAATTTACCTTTGCACAAGAATAGAGATACTTGCTGAATGAAGTTTCACCCCCACCATATGTACTAGGATGGCCTGGGGGATGATGGCAGAAGGGTGCACTGTTAGACACACATAACTCTCTTTTACTGCTATGCCTCTCCACTCTAACCCCAAAACATTCCTCAAAGTCTATGGGATTGAGAACTTAAAAACTTAGGCACCATGAGGCAGACTAGTTTGCTTCATTCTCATTACAACTCTTATCTCTACACATCAACAGAAGATATACAGAAAAAAAAAATGCATGCAGAACTAACTAGAGACATGAAAAATGTTACACAATTAAAGTTTGGACAAGGAAGAGGTTCCTAAACAATTTTAATATGCGTCTTGCTTAAGATAGTCTAAACAGATTCCAGTGTTTTAAATCAAAACCGAAATAGAAAGATTATTACTTTAAAATATAAAGTAATTTTTTTCTTCTACTTTCCCATATCTTAGAAGCAGAATTAGCAATGTAAAGTTTTTCAATCTAAAAAAAAACACACAATTTTTTTTCTCATATTCTTCCTTCACTTTAATTTACCATATTCTTTGATACAGAACCCCAAAGAAGACACATGTATTTTATTTCTCCCCAATGTCACATCACATTACTTATTATGCCCATTAAATAATAGTAGCTATTACTACTATTATGAAATAGTGCTTAGCTATTATATTATATATATATATCTGATTATATATGTATATACACACACATATACATACAAGCGCATATACAAATATATGTCTGTGTATACACAAACACGTGTGTATATAAATAAATTAAAATAATTCTATCTCAGTTTTCTATGATTTCAGGTCATGCTCTCTCTGCTCTTTTTATCTGGTAAAGCATGCCACTATTTGGCCATGTACAACTCCTACATGCTAGTTCCCTTTTAGTGTATATATATTTTTTCTCTCCATCTAGATTCTAAGTCCTCATGTCTTATATTTCTTTGTACCCTCAAAAGCAGTGGCATGATGCTTTGTATACACACAAAAATTTTTACTGAGGGATTTCATACTTTCCCCCACCATCAATGGTATTAAGAACACTGTTCCCGAATTCCCCTATCAAAGCTATATATGTACATGTGTATACACAAATATAAATATATATACAATATCTTTGTAAGTAATTCTGTTACTGTAAAATATAAAGAATAATTTGTACTAAGATAAAGTGCTAGCAAGATGGATTAAAGCTCTAATTTAACAAAGAGAGAAAAATTATTCATAATTAACATATTATCTATCAAATTATTCAGGAGTGTCCGTAAGGTTTTAAAAAGTTTGTTCTCTAAAATAGATTGAAGATTAAAAGACAACTTCAAAAATAACTAAACCCATTTAGCTCATCCATTTGCTTAATAAACTTTTTGCTTATAGACTGCAAAGGTAAAGCAGTCCAACTTGGTTCCAAAGAAAACAAATTCTAATGGACAAAAATGAACTGTGTCCTTGATTCATCTCTGCGGGTCCCATGAATAAGAATAATTTGAATGTTTTTTTAACTAGGTTTCATTATTGCTTGGAAGGTTAATTTCTTACATGACCAGAAACTACAGACCTGAAATTTTTCTTTTGGAATATTCCTTCGGGCTCCTTTTGCTAAAACTAGAGCTTCTTCCACTCTTCGACTTGCAAGGAGATCCTGAATTTGTCTTTCAAGAGGTAATGGAACCAAGATATATACTCCTTTACTGGTAGCTACAATCACTCTTCCTGTGCAGAAATATAAGGTTACTGTATAAGAATATAAACATCATATTCTACGTAATTTTTTATAAACCAGGTTTTTGATACATGATACATTTCAAACAACTTTTAATTCAACCTAAATACTTATTAAACTAATACTTTGTGCAAAGCACTGAATTAAATCCAGAAGAGATGATCCCTGTGTTCTGCATGGAGGGACACGATTTGCCCAATTTATATTTATAATTTTAAAATACCTAAAAACACTCCTTCTTGTTTTTAGCTCGATTAAAATTTGATAATCTTATCATAACTAAAGAGTTTTTACCCTAGTCCAATAAGATTTCTCCCCACCCTGGACCACTAAAGTGTTTTATGTATCACCTGCACCACTTACCAAGACAATATCTCACAATATGTCACTAATATTCACAAAGCAGTTTACATACATTATTTTATTTGGGCTTCAACAGCCATAGGTGTAAGTTTTATGATTTACATTTTACTTAAGTGGGAAAAACTGTTGCAGAAAGACTGAATTGCTTATTATCACAGAATCAGAGGCAGAATTCTTTTCTCTTCAAATCAAGCTCTCTCTGCTCTTTTTATCTAGTACAGCATGCCACTACTTGGTCTATAGAACTCCTACATGCTAATTGTCTTTTCAGAAATGTGTTGTGTGTGTGTGTGTGTGTGTGTGTGTATGTATAAAAATATACACACACTACATATATATATGTATGTATGTATATATATATATATATTTTTTTCCCTTCATCTAGATCCTAAACCCTTATGTCATATTTCTTTGCATTCTCAAAAGCACTTAGCATGATGCCTTGCACAAAAAAAAATAAAATTATTATTTGATATCATAATTTTTTTACCATTTCAATACCATTAAAAACACATACTCTCTTTTCTACCTCTACCCCCATCCCCTATTAAGATTAAAGTTTGCTTAATATAATTATTAATTCAGTATTTCAAAAGATCCATGATTGCATTAATGTAGGCACTTCCTTTTTTGGCCCATACTGAGACTTCTCCATGTTTTAGTTTAAGGTTTCATTAACTGTTGCCCTCAAAAATACCAAGCCATATATCTGGTGACAAATCCTTTAGTGCTAAGCCTAAGGGCCAGCTGGAAAGGACCTGTTAAATATTATGCTCCTATGAAAGAGTATTTTAGTAGTTAAAGATACCATAAAAAGTCATCACAACTAAGATTTTAGTAGAGGATATAATCCTTAAAAACATTGAAGTTTAAAATGCTTCCCCCCCCACCCCCTTTTTAAACTAGAAATTGTCTCTAAATTTAGAATAAATACATGATCAAAAGTAAGGACCGTTATTTTGGAAGTCAGTTAAAGAATACTATTGATTAAAATTGCAATGGTCTATCATTTAGAATTGATTCTTTTTTAAATTAAAAAAGAAATAATGTTTGCTTTTTGTTTTTTCTCATTTTTTCCCTTTTTGATCTAATTTTTTAATGCAGCATGATAAATGTGGAAATATGTATAAAAGAACTGCATATATTTAACATTTAAAAAAAAAGAAACAAAAAGTATCTTTCAAGATTCAGAACATGTTTTTCTGAAATGATTGTTCCAAAAACTAGAGCTTTAGAGTACAAAGTACTACACAGGGCATTTTATATATAGCCTTCTTTCTGAAAAATTATAAAATCTTTACACTAATTTATCTTTTTTCAAAAATCCTGAGCTAATCCTGAGCAGGTGAGAAAAATCATTTTCATATTATTAATAGGAAAACTAAAAAAGAGAGAAAGAAAGGAAGACTTTACCTATAAACTGTAAGTGGTGCAGGGAAGATCACTATTTAGTTCTAGCTGCTACTATTGAGGACTTCCAAATACACTCTGCTGACTCTTGGGAAAGGTCTACAAGAGGGTACTGTTCAGCAATTCTCTTTTTATATGAAGAGAAATATAAAGCATGTTTTGCTAACTAAAAGATAATTTATGATATCATTCAAAAAGATTGGGTTTTTTTTGCATAGTATTTGCTATTTGTTAGTACCTTCAAAGTCCTGTAAAATGTGGCCTTCCTTAAAAGGCAGTGTCTGTTTTTGCTGTTGATCCAACATACTATGCACTGTAATGAATTCATCATCTAGAGCTATTACGTATGGAAAGCAAATAGCTGCACCAATCACATTCTCTGACCAATGCACAGGGGCACGCTGGGATATCCCATCTACTGTGGCAAACATGCCTATAAAAAAAAAGAGATAAAAATTAAATGGAACAAAAATAAACTGTGAGTGCCGTTTTTATACAAATAGGTTTGACTACACAATACATTTATCATAAAGTTTTTGGAAACTGGACTAGATTGAAAGGAGAGAAGATGAACAGTCCAAGAAATTATAAGGCTTAATTTTGTGAAGGGATTATGTATATCTTTCCCCAGGATTTAGATTCTGGATTCACTTTTGAGAGACAATGATTGTAACTAAAAGCAGGGGATGTGCTTTTAACCGATTTAAATAGATTATTCTTTCACACTCTAAAGCTTGCTTTGTCTCAAATATTTTTAACTTCTAAGTTTTCAGATTTTCTCGACCCTATATATTATTCTTTTTCAGCATTGTATGGATCTTATATATAACTAATTTCTTTAACCCAAATTATCCAAAATTGAGACTATTATTTCCCTCCAAACCTGCTCCTCTTTCTTATTTGTCAGTGGTGCCACCATTCACCCAATATTCCAAGATGTACATTATCACAACCTTCCCAGTCTGATTGGATGACCACTTTCTATCAGTCCCACTTCTATATCCTCTCTCTCATTCATCCCTTCTTCTCTATACTCATTGCCACTATTCTAGTACAGAACTTCATTACTATCCTCCTGGTCTTCAGCAACAGTCTCTTAACTGTTCTTTGACTATTTCCTTCTTTTTTTGCACTCCATATTACCCTTCACATTACAGTAAAAAAAGGCTTCTTTCTGCTTAAATCTACTCAGGTATATATTCTGCTTCACTTAACCTTTCTGTCGCCTGAGAGCAGTTGGTCATAGGAAGCCTTCCATAATCTGTTGCTACCCTACCTTTTCAGGTGCTACTTAATTAACTCCCCTCGTTATACTCTAGGATCCAATCAAAGAGGTACCTTAAACATTCCTTGAACTTTCCAACCTGGATGCCTTTGGCTCAAGCAATTTCTGTTCTCTCTTCTCTTTGTTATTTAGTTCTGATCCATCCTTTAAAATCCAATTCAAGTATTACTACTTTTAGGAAATTTTTCAGATTTCTCCAGATTGTTAATTGAAGTCTGAAAGGGGTCATATGAATTACAGTTTTCAGCTACCACCTTCTATTTCATGTGATAATTATCGTGTGTCTGTTCTGCTTGTCTATTATCCTGGAAACGTCATAAAAGCAGGAATTACATTTGATCCAAACTCCCTAACAGTTCCCTGTACACAAAAGCTTAATATAGAACTAAATTTTGAGTTAACAAATCAGTCAAACAGGAAAAGCAGAATCAAACAAAGGCAATCGGGGTAAAACTTTATCAAATGTAAGAGAAAATTTTAAATGATGAGGAAACAGACCCACACCTGGCTTTGACTTCAGATTAGATACATCTGTTCTCCACCATGGTCAGGCTGGTGCAAAGCACATTCTCACAATAAACACAGAAAGCTGATAGTACAGTAATCCTCCTCAGCTGATACTAACCATATAAAAGTGTTTCTGTACACAGAATGAAAGGAAGGGTGGAAGTCAGAAGTCAAAAACAAAGCCTGCAGACAGACAGAAAGAAAAGTGCGCCACACTTTTGCCAGACTAAAAGAATCTTTTTAATGTCTATGCTGAGTGGGGATTGTTGAAATAGCTGCTTGTTTAGAATCACAGAGGTAGTCTATGGACAAGGTTAGATCTCTCTCATGATCTAATTTAGAAGTTAGATCTCTCAGGAAGCAACACAGACCCTTAAAAATCAACAAAAAAATAAAGTACCAACATGATATAGTTAAGAAAAAAAAAAAAAAGCAATGTTAAGAGTGAGAGCAGTGTGGAGCAAAAAGGAAAGTTATGTAACTTGAGAAAAGGGTTGAGAAGTTTTGCCCGAGACAAATCAAAATACTGACAATAAAAAATAGCAATCATAAAATTGCTCCCATTGTCATAATGATCTGGAATTTGTGAAATATTTCCTTCACAAAAACTTCCTCCACAATCATTAAGCAGCAGAGCCAGGATTTGAACCTAGGTCTTCTGACTAAAAACCCAAGTAATTCTACAGTTACAAAGTAAATGTGACTTTTCAAAATGCTTACAGGAGCACATTAGGAACTGATGTATTACCAGGCAGAAGGCAGTGGCTGTGTGATTTTTTTTTTATTTAGTATGTATAGCAAATGCTCAATGGTAGAAATTCATTTTACCCTTGTAATTTAGTCTTAGAGAGTTGTGTGGAAGGCTGCAATGTTCAGTGCTCTTTCTATGACAAAACTAATAAGTGTCAGAGGTGGGACCTGAACCCTAATCTTCCTAGCTCCAAAGCCCGTTGATGTATACTATATTGCCTCTCACTAATTTGAAGAGTTGTTTATGAAAAGAGAAGCTATATGGTGGCAATGCTGTATTTTGATGAAATCTGCCCCTCTGCAAATATAAAAAGACCTCAACTCAGTCACTTTCTAACATACTCACAGCAACAGAATTCATAGCTAGACATAAAGAACTTTGGTTGATTTTCTTATCCAAGTAGAAATATGGATTGTGCAGTTTTTAAGGAAAATAAGTGAGTGTAACAATCTGTAAATGCATCTGAAAAAGTTATTTAATTCTTTTTAAAGAAAAATTAAATTCTTAAATATATATATATCTGTATGTGTGTATATTATGATTAACAAAATTAAGACAGGAATCATAATGGCAGAGATGAAAAATGGACTAAAGTTTTGTTGACTATTTTGCTTAAAAACAAAGAAGGAACCGTATTATATTATATCACAATATAGGAACTTACTCTCATATGGGTTGAAGAGGAAACAATATATATAAATCTAAGGATTTAAAATTTTCCTGAACTTCTAAAAAGGTAAGAATGGGTGAAGAAGTTATTTTTAGAAGGATATATAGATTAAGATTAGGAGGGCAGACTGAATAGATAAAATAATAATAGACAAAGGAGGGACTTTTAAAGAGAAAGGTAAAATAAGATAACCCAAGAGAGGGTAAAAAGAGAGGCTGAGAAGGAAAATACTAGGTAAAAATAACTAGGCACAGACTAATATCTTATACCAATATCTTGCCAAGAGAAGGTCAAAATGGATACATGACCTAGATATAAAGAGAAATTTTACAAGGAAATTAGAAGAACAAGGAACATGTTATTTATCAGATTTATGGGCAGGCAAACAATTTATAACATGAAATAGAGAGCAAAGTTAGGTATAAAATGAATCATTTCAATTCCATGAAACTGAAAAGATTTTGTACAAATAAATATAGCCAAAATCAGAAAGAATGCAGAAAACTGGAAAGAAAAATTTTATGCAGTTTATCAAATAAAGGTCTCATATCTATAATATATAAAGAACTTTGCTAAATCCATAAGTTTATGAGTCACTCCCAATTTATAAAATGGTCAAAGGATATAAACAGACAATTTTCTAATGAAGAAATCAAAACAATGTATGGTCATGAAAAAATACTGTAAATCATTATTGATTACAAAAATGCAAATTAAAACAACCTAGAGATATCATTTTATATCTACCAGATTCATCAAAATGACAGAAAAAGAAAGTAACAAATGTTAGAGTGGATGTGGAAAAATTAGGAATAATTAATTGTTGATAGAATTGTGAACTGATCCAAATATTTTGGAGAATAATCTGGAATTTTATCTAAAGACCCAGCAATATCACTATTTGTAAAATGATTAAGGATATGATTAAGGATAAAGGAAGAGAATTTATATGTTCTAAAATGTTTATAGCAGCTCTCTTTGTGGTGGCAAGTTGTGATATATGATTGTGCTAAAAGAGATGATGAACTCATTGATTTTAGAAATACATAGAAGGATTTAACAATACCAAAAGAACATTGTATGTAGCAACAGCAATATTGATTCAAGAACAACCTTGAGCAAATAAGCTATTTTAAATATTATGCATACCCAAATTAACTATAAAGGACAAAGAAGAAATCTGCTAACCACATCCAGAGAATTGATAGATGTATAGAATAATTTTAATAATTTTATATACATACACACACACCCCCCACATACACACACACACCCCTATTTGTATCTAATGGTAATCATCTGATGGAGAGGGGGAGAAAAAATTTACATGACAATTTTGTTGTATATTTGAAACAAATACCAAGTTAGGCACAGAAGATTGGCAATTTCACGTGCAATCATCTTTTTTTATTGTACTATGTTATAGAAATATTTAATTCCACAAACTAAAAATGAAATAATTTTAAAAATAAATGCCCTGCATTTTTTCATTTCAAGAAAAATATCTTTGTTGCACTGACTTTTGACACCAAGTTGCTTCTTAAAAGCTTGGGAAGGGTGAAATAGACTTTGGGTATCTCTGTTCACACTCCTCTCCATCACTAATAGTATCCTTAACACAAACATTCTAATTTCAAATCAACCAATATTTGTACAAGGAACTGTGTGAGGAAGCAAGGAGGTCCTGTGCAAGGTGTTTGAGATACAAGGCCAAATTTTAAAAGAGGTAGTGCCCTCAGTGAAGTGACATTCTGGTTAAGGTTGTTCTTTACAAACATAATAGATTAATAAAATGCAATATAACTTGAGATTGGAGAGTATACTAACAATTAGAGTATCAGGGAAGATTTCTAATAAATAGGAAGTAACATCTGAACTTCACTGAAGCTCAAGTCACTAGGAGGAGGAAGTATGGAAGATATGTGTGCCAAGCATGTAAGATAGCCTAAGAAAAGGCAAAGAGGAAGGAGACAGAATACTAAGTTGGGAAAGTTGGGAGGAGGAGGAGGAGTAAGAAGAACAAGAACAAGAACAAAGAGAACAAGAAGAACAAGAACAAGAAGGCTGTAAAAGAAACAGCACTCAGTACTAGCTAACCTTGCTATTCAAATAAGCCCACCAATATTAATTGCTATCAATACTGAGATCAAGGTATTTTATTTTATGCATTTTACAAACATTATTGTGAAGAGCCCACAGGCTTTACCAGACTGCCATAAAAATCAAGAACCTCTGTTCTGTCTTTAGGAACATGGCAAGGATATGTAGCAAGAGGAAAAAACATACCCCCTCCCTTTTAAAAAATAAACTAGCTATTAAAAACTCAGGGGAAAATTGATAGAAATTAAATAAGCATGGACCTGGAATTGAGGTTTCAGTTTTTTAAAGAATGTTTTAAGATGGAACAGACTTTTATTGTCATTTTGGTTGTGAAAAAAATTCATATCTCTAAGAAAATCCAAAGGTATGGTAGTAAAAACTAAAACTAATTTTCTTAAAATCCATCCTACTGCAAAATATTACAACCCTCCTTAACAAGAGAAGAAATTGCCACCTTTGTGGATTAAGATACATGCTAACAGAATTCTGACTCTTAAAAAAAAAAAAAAAAAAAAACTAGAGACACCACTCCTACATTTCAGCAATGGTTACTAAAATGAACAGAAAACAAAACAGTTGTTATTGGAAATGTGAATGTTACTGAAAATACCATCACATTTTTCTTACCTAGTCCTCCAGGCCCAGCCAGCAGAAATTCTTGCCTCCCTATCCTCTTCACAATTGGCTGTCTCTCTTCACTGCAATATGGGAACAGATCCTGGGAGGTCCCTGTATTATAATTCAATATGATGTATTGTGTAGTGAGTGCCAGGCATAAAAAGTGGCCATCCACAGCCACAGCAAATGGTTGTTCTGGGGTTGACACTTCTTTTACAATTTGGACTCGGTCTTCATACACCATAAACATCTGAATGGTCCTACGTTTGACTGAAATGATACAAACCTCCACACAAAAGGGGTCTCCACTCACGGGGTTTTCATTTAAAGCAAAAGTCACTGCCCCTTTTATTCGAGCACCTGAAGGGATAGGTTCAAGATTTATCATGTTAACCAATGCGATGGTATTGTCACAAAGCACCAAGAGCCTATTAAGGGCTGATGCTGCTTTCAATTCATTCACTGGCTTCTTGAAACCCAAATATTTGTGCCGCTGCTTTGTGGCAGAGAAAGTGACCTTTCCAGTTGGTGATATACTTTCTTCCAATAGGAAGTGGTAGATGAAACATTCATTGGTACCAACATAAAGGTTCTTTCCACAGCACTCAATGCATTCAATATTGATGTGATCTTTGTCGCCCATCAGGAGCTCCCGCTCGATGGCAGAGACCAGTCTGAAAGCCTTGATGTTCATCATTTCTCTCAAATGATCTACTGGAAAAGAATGAAGACAAGCATTTTAATCTGCAGTAGCAAAGAGTCAAATAAAAATGTTTTAGATCAAGCTATAAACTAACAGCCTTATGGATCAGTGAAACAGACTATTTAAAAAAGCAGGAAAATAATGAGCTCAACAATTCATTTGACAAGAAGGGATCAGAGAAGTTTTTGGAAACAGTCTGGCAGAAATTAGGTTTTAGACCAATATTTTATACCACACACCATAAGCACAAAATTTGGATTATTAAAGATTATAACATAAAAAAATTAGAAGAGAAACAGTTCAGATATCTTCCACAGGTATGGCTTATAGAAGTGTTATTATCAGAGATGCAGAGTTAGGGGCAGGAGACAGGGTGGCAGCAATGTGAATGGAAAAGAGGAGGGATATTAGCAACATTGTCTAGGGTAGAATCAACAGGAGCTGACAAATGAATAAACATGCTGAGGTGAAGGAGAAAGAAGACTCAAAGAAGATTCTGAATCCATGGGATTTAGAGTTGAAAGAGACCTTAGATATCATTAAAATTCTACCTGAGAACTTAAGTGACTTGTCCAAGACTGCACATACTAGATAGCAAAGCTGGAATTTGGATCCAGGTCCTGACTCTAAATCCCATGTTTTTCTCACTACTTTTGAGCCTATGAAACTTAGAATGGAAGCAATTAAGGAGAAGATCAAGTGCTTTTTCAAAGGTGGAGGCTTAGAGGATGATAAATTCAATTTTGGATATGTTGAGTTTGAGGTATTCATGGGAAATCTAGATGGGAGATGTATGAGAGCGTGAAATAAGGAACTGGAATCCTAGGGGATGTTACAGGTAAGGATAAAGATGTAGAAGACACCTACATAAAGGTGATAACTGAAACTATAGGAATAGATAAAATTATCAAGGGAGAAAATGTAGAAGAGAAAGAGGGCCAAGGATAGAATCTTAGAGGTTGTCTTGAAACCATGGGTTTCATAGCATGAAACCATGGGTTACATAAATAATTACAAGATCAGAGACCTAGAGTTGGCTGAGGTCTAGAGATAATGTAGGCACAGAATCTTAAGATCTGAACCCAGAAGGAACCTTAGAGGTCATCTAGTATTATATCCTTCTTTTACAGATGAAGAAACTGAGGCCCCAAAAGTTTAAGTGACTTGCCAAAGGCCACATAGTGGCATACCTGAGATTCAAGTTTAGACCTAGTAATACAAGAAATATCAAACAGACACACTGAACAAAAACCCTGGGCTATTCTGCACCTCTACAGAAGGCAATACCATTTTCCCATCCCTCAGACTCAAAACCTGACTGTCATTCTTGACTTCTCATTATTTCTCACCCCCATATCAAACCTGGTGCCAAGACTTTTCATTTCACCTTTGCAACATTTTTCTATTATTGCCTCTTCTTTTCCTAGAACATTTCACCACTCTGGTGTAGGTCATCATCATTTTACACCTGGACTACTCTAACAATCTAGTGGTGAGTCTGTCTGCCTCAAGTCTCTCCATTCCAATTCATCCTCCTTCCAGCCACCAAAATAATTTTCCTAAAACACAGGTTCAACCATGTTATCTTTCTAGTCATTAAATTCCAGTGGTTACCTAGATTGCCTTCAAGATCAAATCCAAAAATCCTCTATCTGGTATTCAAAGTTCTTCATAACCTAGCCCCTTCCTACCTTTCCAGCCTTTTTACACATTACTCTCTAGCATGCACTCTTCAATCCATTCACAGTGGCTTGCTTGCTGCTTCAGAAATAATATCTTTAGGATATTATTGTTTCTTTCAAATTTCAAAAATCTCACATTCTTACAGGAAACTTTTCCCAACCTCTCAATTTCAGTGTCTTTAACTCTCTTAATTATTATCTACTTAAATTGTTTTTACCTTGTTTGCACATATTTGTTTGCTTGTTGTCTCAATTATACTGTGAGCTCCTTGAAGCAGGGACTATCTTTTGACTGTTTTGTATCCCCAAAACTTAGTACAGTGCCTAGCATATAACAAATGTTTATGCCACCTGGAATTCTTTGTCTTGAATGAAAATAAAAACAGATTACTGTCAAACTCTTTATACTATCACAAAAGCTAAATACTTAAGTTTGTAATCAATTGCCTTATAAAAAGGAAGTAAAAATAGACAACCACAGTTTAGAGTTCTATTATGTTTTTTAACAATTACTGACAGTCCTGTAACTTTAGTTGCTATAAGCAATAGACTACTGAACTTGGAACACGTATTCTACCCAGTTATTATGAGATAGTTTTCCTAAATCTTGATCAATATGGAGCAGCATGGTGGATTCTCTATGAATTAATTATCTACCTTCAAAACCTACACAAAACACTTTAATAATGTACTAATGTACACACAAATGCTTCAAAGGTCTACACAGAATATACATATAAATATGTTCTCTGGGGTTTTACTCTTTTCCACAAAATACTGTGATCTGTTGACTAGCAATAATTTTAAAAGGGGGAGAGCTTAGTGATTAATTTTAGTTACAACTATGTGATCTGGAAGGCCATGAAAAAAAGAAATGTAATTTTTCCTGGTGACCACTCTAAATATGAACTAAAGTTATTTCTTAAAAGTTCAATAGTCACTGCCATGATTGTTTTTTTTTTAAATAACAGCTTTTTATTTTTCAAAATACGTGCAAAGATAGTTTTCAGCATTCATCCTTGCAAAATTCTGTGTTCCAAATTTTTCTCTCTTCCTCCCCATCTCTCCCCACCCTAGACAGCAAAAATTTAATATAGGTTAAATATGTGTAATTATTCTGAACACATTTCCTACTGCACAAGAAAAATCAGATCAAAGGGAAAAAAAATCAAGCAAACAACAACAAAAAAGAGGAAAAACACTATACTGTGATCCACATTCAGTCCCCACAGTCCTCTCTCTCTGGATGCAGATGGCTCTTTCCTTCACAAGTCTATTGGACTTTCCCTGAATCACCTCGTTGTTGAAGAGCCAAGTCCATCACAGTTCTTCATCACATAATCTTGTTGTTGCTGTGTACAATGTTCTCTTGATTCTATTCACTTCTCTACGCATCAGTTCATTTAAGTTTCTCCAGGCCTTTCTAAACTCACCCTGCTGATCGTTTCTTATACAATAGTCCATAACATTCATATACCATAACTTATTCAGTCATTCCCCAGGTGATGGACATCCACTCAATTTCCAGTTCCTTGCCACTACAAAAAGGGCTGCTACAAACATTTTTGCACATGTGAGTTTTTTTTCCCCTTTTTTATGATCTTTTTGGGATACAGACCCAGTAGAGACACTGCTGGATCAAAGGGTATGCCCAGTTTTATAGCCCTTTGGGCATAGTTCAAAATTGTTCTCCAGAATGGTTGACATGATTATGTTTTTAATGAAAAATGTAAATGTTTAGATTACAGAAAGTTTTTAACATTCAGCAGGCTCATCAGATAAAACTATCTTAAGTCCTCAAGGTAATGTAATGTGGAAATTAGGAGAAATATGTAGAACAGAGAAATGTAATGAGAAAGGAGAAACATGAAAATATTGATAACACTGAAGCTTACTAGGAGCAGAGAGAGGGAGAACAGCATGATGGTGCCTCTGCTACTATCAATAACTTTCTTGAGTATAACATAAACAGCATAGAACTGAAATGAATCATTAGTGCTGCTCCAATTGCTCCAGAAACAAATCTGAACAAATCCCAGAGAAAGGCAAGTGAAGAAAGGATTCAGAACCTCAACAATAATCAACTAGAATGAAATTATGGCATGGAATCTGAGAAGAGCTCAAAAGCTCCTTTTCTAACAAAGAAAAAAACTAGCAGAGCAAATGACCTAGAACTGATAAGGAACAGAGAATCTCAAGGGTGAGGTGTCTTAATTGAAATAGGTCAGGATTTGTAGTCAGAAGCTCTGGATTCAAATCACATCAGTATGGCCTTGGACAAGTCACTTAAAAAAAAGCCTTTGTTTCCTTTTCTGTGAAATGAAGCAATCAAGAATTCCTAGATTATGAATTGTATGGTGAGTAAGAAGATAGGGGGAGAGTTTGAATCTAAATTTTATGACTAAACCCAGGTCTCTCTCTACAACAATTCAATTCAATACAACATTTATTACTACACCATGCTGATAGTAAAGCTGGTCTTCTGGAGAGATAACACTCAAATGTCATTTTAAAATATGTATGAAAAAAATAACAATTCTTAGGCATCTCATATTCTGACAATACATATACACACCTATACATGTATGATAAACAATAGCTAACAGTCTTAAGTATAATAATCTTGAAATAAAAATAATGTAGTACTATGGAAAAATAAATGCTGCCTCTCAAGGAAGAGGACCAGGGTTCAAATTCTCCATCTGTCCATGGGTAAATCACTTAATATATTTGTTCCTGAGTTTCTTCATCTGTAAAATGAAAGGAGTGGGCTAAAGGCCTCTGAAATTCCTTCTACTTCTAGATCTGTGAAACTATGATTTCTTAACTGCCTGTTCTTTTTTTTTTTAATTTTTAAACATTTTTATTTAAAGTTTTGAGTTCCAAATTCTATTCCTCCCTCATCTTTCCTTGATATGGTAAATAATCAGATATGTTATACAAGGGCAATTATGTAAAACATTTCTATAGCAGTTATTTTGTACAAGAAGATTTGAATAAAAGAAAAAAAATTTAAGTGAAAAATAACATGCTTCAGGCTGTATTTAAACAATTTCAGTTATTTCTCTGGAGGTACATAGTATGCTTCATCATTGGGATTGTCATTCCAGATTGCCTTGGATCACCGAATTGCTGACAGTTCATCAAACAATAATGCTGTTACTATATAAAATATTCTTCAGGTTCTGTTCATTTCACTATCCATCAATTTAGGTTAAATCTTTCCAGGTTTTTCTGTAATCATCCTGCATGTCATTTCTTTCTTTCTTTTTTTTTTTTTTTTTAATTTGTATAACATATGTATGGGTAGTTCCTCAACATTGATCCTTACAAAGCTTTCCGTTACAAATTCTCCCCCTAGTCCTCTCCCCTCCCCTAGATGGCAGGCAGTCCACTACATGTTAATTATATTAAAATACTTGACAAGTTGAATATATGCATACATATTTGCATACTTATCTTGCTGTGCAAGAGCAATCATATCTACATGAACAAAAAATATCTGAGAAAGGAAACCCAATTAAAGCAAACATCGATAGAGATCATGAAAATGTTATGTTGTGGTCCGCATTTCACATCCCTCTCTCTGGCTGTATATGGCTTTCTTCACTGAACAATTGGAACTGGTTTGAGACATTTCATTGTTGAAGAGAGCCATGTCCATCAGAATTGATCATCATATAACATTGTTGTTGCTGTGTATACTGATCTCCTGGTTCTGCTCGTTTCACTCAGCATCAGTTCATGCAAATCTCTCCAGGCCTCTCTGAAATCATCCTGCTGGTCGTTTCTTACAGAACAATAATATTCCATAACATTCATATACCATAATTTATTCAGCCACTCTCCAATTGATGGGCATCCATTCAGTTTCCAGTTTCTAGCCACTACAAAAAGGGCTGCCACAAACATTCTTGCACATGTGGGTCCCTTTCCCTCCTCTAAGATCTCTTTGGGATATAAGCCCAATAGAAACACTGCTGGTCAAAGGATACTGCATGTCATTTCTTATAGTACAATTGTATTCCATTACAATCATATACCACAGCTTGTTTGGCTATTCCCCAATTGATGGGCATCCCTTTGATTTCCAATTCTTAGCCATCACAAAAAGAAGTGCTTCAAATATTTTTGCACAAATAGATCCTTGCCCCCCCTCCCATTTTTTTTAATGTCTTTGGGATATAGATCTAAAAAAGATATTGCTGTAAAACATCAAGAGACCTATATTACTGGTAAGTGATGTTGTCACTTACTAGCTATGTGACCTCAGACAAGTCACCTTACCTTTATGGGTCTCCGTTTCCTTAGTGATAAATAAAGGAACTTGGACTAGATAACTTCCAACTTTTTTTTTTCCAGAAATAAAATCTTCTGTGGCTGTTCTTCTAGAATTTGAGACAATCTGATCACCCAGCATGGGATCGATCAGCCCTAAGCAAACCCATAAAGTAGATAAAGACTGATTTCAGATGCTATCTTCTCCATGAAGTTTTGAAGGAGTGCTGGACCAGGAGTCAGAAAAGCCCTGGGCTTGAATCTCACCTGTCACTCATTAGCTGTATGACTATAAGGAAGTCACTTAAACTATTCCTCATCTACAAAGGGGAAGCACTGATATCTGTATTACCTACCTCATAAAGCTGTTGTAAATTCCAATGAGAAAATCTATATTTAAAATGTTTTGTAAAACCAAAAGCAATGTCAACTATTAGGATTCCCTAACTCCCCTGAAAAAAATAAACGGTATGTTTTGCTCATTTTTTACATAACATTCTTGCTGGACCTCTTCTTTCCACTTAACTTACCTAATATCTTAGCTATATTTGTACTTGTTCTTATCCCTAATTAGATTATAAACTTCTTGAGAACACAGCATGAGACCCGTCTTTGTATTCTCTGCACTTAGCACAGTGTCTTATAGATAATAAAACAAGTGGCCCACCACTTAAAACGTTTGGTGAATGAAATTTGTCCAGTAGGATGTTACCCAGTATACCATTTCTGACCAGCCCCTTCCTTTCAGCTCTCTGCATTCCAATTTTCAATCAGACTTCCTTCTCCTGTTGCCCAAGATTGTTTTGTCAAAGAAGTAAAGTAGCAAATTAATTTACAATGAGGTAATAAAAGACTGATTAGAGAATTTTGGTAATTTGAAAATTGCCTTAGGGCTTGGGCTATAGAATGAAGTACTAGAGAGAGCTTCCTATTTGAAATGATACCCTGAAAGAGGTTTAGATTTATGGAAGCTGAAAGTGGGCTTTTTCTCATTGGCTACTTAATGGCCTGCCATGGGCCCTTGTGAGAACTAAGAAAGCCAGAATGTAGTTTTAAAAGTTGTTTTGATTTTGGCATAGCATGGTTAAAAAGAACCTATGAATCAACTGAGGACTCATTTTAAAGGAACCCAGGCTAAGAATTTAATCTTAAAACTTGTTTTAAAGTCTTGTCTTATCATAAAGAAGGCTTATAGAAGACAGTGTGTTAAGCCCTAGAGTAGAACACCAACCACATAACTTGAGCATTACCATTGATTTAAAGTGGACCCTAGAAAACAGTGTAAGTGGTTTACCTGGAAGGAATATCTGGCTGATAGTTTGGAGATATGGTGTCCAGTTCTGTTGCTAGTAGAAACCAAGCGTTTGACTTTATGGAATTCAACCTCGTTGGACTTCAGTTTCTTGTGCTGTAAAGTGAGGGGGCTGAGCTATATTGGATCAACTTTAAGATCTTAATCATCTTGAAAATTCAAAATTCCATGGTTCCTTCTGGTCAATATACCATGCAATATGCCACTTCCTTCTGAGAGAGAGAGAGAGAGAGAGAGAGAGAGAGAGAGAGAGAGAGAGAGAGAGAGAGAATTAAAATAGCAAAAAAAAATTGTGAAGGGAGTACAGAGTTCTCTCAGAATTTTTTTTTTGGTCCTCAGTGTAGAGAACTCATGGTGAGGAAACTCTACCCATGCAGATCAGTACCTTCTGTGCACTTTACCTTCTTAGAAAATGTCTAGAGGCACAAAGAAGGTAAGTGATCTGTCCAGGGTCACCAGGTCATCATGTGTCAGAGATGGAACTTGAAACTAGATTGTCAAATCTTTGAGCAATCTTCTAGCAAGGACACCAAAGTTCCTCCTTAACATGTCAGAACACCTGCCTCCTCAATTCTTCAGTCTTCCAAAAAGACATGAAATGAAATTCTAAAAGTAAGTCTTTGCTGGGAAACAAGTCACTTATTTTGGTTTAACAAAAATTTGCCCCTCCTTATCACATACATACTTCATCCCTGCCAAATGTATTTCTACTATCAGCAGGGTCACCTAACAAGGAAACCTTTCATGAAGAGAAACCAGCTTCTCCAGCACTTTCTAAGAACATATTCTCTGTCCTCAAAATGTATTTGCTTGATACTGTCTTTCAAACACAATCCTGATACTCTATACTTAATCTTTGTTTAGTTTCTCTACAGATTTATGTTGCTTCTACAGATTTGCCCAAAAGAGTGCATAGATTGTAAACCAGGGCTAAATATAAATTAACTTACAGAGAGTTCCTAGGAACACAACAGGAAGTACTTAATAAATGATATGAGATACATCATGATATCTGTAAAACTGTGTTTTACTTTCCCAATGTTTAATAGTAATATTTTAAACAAGATATGAAGTCCACAGGTAAATGAGGTAGAGTACAAGAATAAATATTCAATCTCAAAGCCAGGAAGACCTGAGTTCAAATTCCATGTGTGACACATACAGTCTATGCGACTCAGGACAACCACTAAATGATTCAGTGTCCCAAGCAACTCTCAGAATATAAGTTGAAAAATAATCAATGATCTATATTAGTAGAGGAAATTCCCAACAACAGGGAAATCACTATCTGGAAAAAATTCCAAAGTTATTTTTTGAACCAGTTGTCTCCATAATAATAATAATAATAATGATAATAATAATACACACACACACACACATTTTTTGCTTTTTGCTGAGAGCAATTGGGGTTAAGTGACTTGCCCAGGGTCACACAGCTAGGGAATGTTAAGTGTCTGAGACCACATTTGAACTCAGGTCCTCCTGACTTCAAGGCTGGTACTCTATACACTGCGTCACTTGGCTACCTCCATAATAATAATATATTCTCTTGTCATGGACCAAGAAAGTTTTACTTAATTTTAGTATATTATATGAGCTATGCTGTTCTATTCTTAAGCATAATGCTTCATTAAGTCTAATGGTGAAAAAAGGCAAGGCTTAAAAATTATTGTGCTATAAGAAATGATGACTAAAGAAGCATGCTTCTTAAAGAAGGCATAAAAACCTACTTTTTTGGATATGTTGGTTAATATTGCTGAACTGGTATTTGTCCCTATTCTTTTTTCTTCTTTGTTATAAGAGAAAGCTCTCTAGGACAGTGAAGAAAGGATATATTGGAAAATGTAAATTAAATAAAAACCATTAATAAAAATTAATTTTAAAAAAGCATCCCAGCCAAGCAACAGTGTAACCTGAAGGAGAGACTGAGTCCCAGTTGCTGCCAGATGTGGGAACAACCTTCACCTATAAAGGTCTCCAGCATTAGTTTTCACTTTGCCAAAGTATATACTTTATATGGGGGGTACACACCATTCAAGAAGTTCTTTAGAAAAACTATCAGGAAGGAAGATATTCAAGCTACTGAAAATAGCCAAAGTTGAAACATATAAGAATTTCTCTCCAGGTGACATTGTACTGGTTAAAATAATTTCCCTAGGTGATACACAGTCCAACCACCTGGTGACAAATGTAGAAAATAAGCCAAGGATGGCCCAGAGTGAACCAGCAAGTGTCCAGATGGTACCCATCAACTAGTGTGAGCTACAGGACCTTAGGACACAATTATGCAAGTTTGCAAATGTGTAACCTGACTTCCTATAGTAACTAGATCCTTTCATCTTATTGGGGGCATTTGTTTCCTACTGTTCACATGCAAACAAAACAAAAAGATCTTGGGCTTATCAGAAACCACATTTGGAAATAACTTTCTGAAAATTTGCTATTTTATTATTAGAAATATAAAAGATTTTGGGGTCATCTAGTACAACTGTTTAATTCTATTAAAACCAAGATTCGAAGAAATCAAATTATTTGCCCCTGACCCCACTTCCATTTTGTTATAGGGAGTTAGTTGGGTTTTTTGTTTGTTTGTTTTTAGTTACTTTCTTATTCCTCAGCCAGTAACTGGGAATAGGATATAATGAGAATCAAAATATAAGACCAGGGAAAGAAAGAAAGCAAGAAAGCTATACGTAGAATTAAATAGTTGCACTAGATGAACTCAACATCTTTTATATTTCTAAAACTATGTTATTCTAACCGTCAAAATAAGTGTTCTACTTTTTTCCCCATAGGATTTTCACTTCACAAAACATGAGGGGGGAAAAAAAAAGGAAGTAAGTCTTCAGAAACCTTGGTCTAAGAACTAAGTCAGATCATTTTAAGAGCACTCACAGATGAAACTGGAAGGATAACAACAAATAGATGAAAAATGGAACAGGCCTGCTGGCTTTTCCATAAAAAAAAAATCATCAATGGTTACAAATGAACTATATTTGGAATCAACACTTCAGTAGTTGATCTGCATCAGAAATTGGCAACAGAAATAGCACTAAAGACAAAGACAGGAAGAAAAGAGGCACTGGGCTAAGAAGAAATCTCAGCTGAAGGTAATAATTTTGAAAGTATGGAGAGTTCAATTTTTAGGATATCTAAAATATAAAGATACAAATCATTAAAGAAGTGTTAGGATACAGCAGAAAAAGTTAAGACTTTGAAATATGAGGACTTAAGTTCAAATGCAGTCTTGGAACTTAACCACCTGTGTGATGTTGACCAAACCATTTGAAGTTTATGCCTCTCTCCTTATATGTAAAATGAGATGAATGAACTAGATAAATCTTTTATCTCTAAGTTTACAATTCTATGACTAGGGGGAAAATACACCATATTTTTAAAAGTGATTGAAAGCAAATTTCAACTACTAAGGCCTATTTACTCATCTTTATTAAATCTTTATGTGAATGGCACAAATATTAAAGATATCCTTATAGTTTTCGTAGCATTATGACATAGAAATAGATGTTATTCAAAGTTTTCTCCAGCAGAACACATCTTCACACTTTATAACTGAATGAAAGGTACAAGGAATATGAGACCCCTTAAATCTAATATCAGACTACCCACTGAACCTTGTTATATTTCACTTTTTGGTTTTGGCCAGTTTTTCTAATTTATGGATATCCTGTTGAATCCTGATTCTATCAATCAATACACATTTATTAAATATCCATAGTAAAACAGGCACCAGATGATAAAGAGTCAAAAAATAAAATTCTTCCTCTCAAATAACTTACATTCTATTAGGAGAGACAACATGTTATGTGAATATTACATGCACGCACACACACAAAAGAGTCAGTTTCAAGAGTGAAGACACTATCCATTCTCAGAGAGATCAGGAAAGACTATATGAAAAAGGCATCATTTGAACTAAGTCATGAAGAAAGTAAGAGATTTTTCAAGAGAGATGTGGGACAGTATTCCAAGAATGAATACAGCTATAGTAAAAACCTGGAGACTGGAAAAAAAAAAAAAAAAAAAAGGTTGTATGTGAAATAGGTCAAGAAGTTCAAGATGGCTAGACTGTCACAACTCTGAATTCCAGATTCTCTCCCTTCTTTCCCACCCCCATCCACCATTAAGAAGTCATTTGTGAAATTATGCAAAACATTTCCATAAAAGTTATGTTGTGAAAGAAAACATAGATCTCCCCCTCCAAAAAAAAAAAATCCCTCAAGAAAATAAAGTTTTAAAAAAAGAGTATGCTTCAATCTGTATTCAAAGACAATCAGTCCTTTCTCTGGTATGGGTAGCACTTTTCATCATAAATCCTTCAGAGTAGTTGTGGATCATTGTATTGCTGAGAATAGTAAAGTCACTCACAGCTGATTTGCCCACAACATTGCTATTACTTTGTACACAGTATATTTCATTTTGCTTAAGTTTATAGGGGATTTTCCATGTTTTTCTGGGAGCATCCTACTCATCATTTCCCATACAATAGTATTCCATCATAATTACACACCACAATTTATTCACTCATTCCCCAATTGATAGGCATCCCATTAATTTCCAATTCTTTGCCCTGAGAAGAGAGCAGCTGTAAATATTTTTGTACATTTAGGTATTTTTCTATTTTATTTAAATCTCTTTTCAGATCCATGCCTAGTACTGGTATTGTTAGGTCAAAGATTTTGCATGATTTTATAGTCCTTTGAGCATAGATCAGTTCCCTATACATTTGAGAAATGAGACCTTTATCAGAGAAACTTGCTTCAAAATTCTTTTCCAAATTACTATTGCTAATAGTATTTCCTTCCTATTTATTCCATTCTCCCTCTTCTTTTGCCCTGACCCTTCTCAAAAGTGTTTGTTATTGACCACCTCCTTCTCCATTTAGTTATCCTTCTTATCTTTGTCAGCCACAATTTTAAAAAGCAAATTTTCTTCATTTCTATACTGTCTATAATTTCATCTAGATTATAAAAATGAACAGAATAGGGTCTTATGGAAGCAAACTAGAAATTGCTCTATAAGTTGGTAGCAATCAACACTTTGGATATGGTTACTAAAATCCGACTCACATTTCTAAAATTTGTTTACAAGGATATACTATCAAATATTTTTAAAAATAACATCTTTATTCAACAATAATATTACTAATTAGGATTTTTCCCAAGGTGATCAAGAAAAAGGAAAAAAATCTATATGTTCTAAAATATTTATAGCAGCTCTCTTTGTGGTGACAAAGCACTGGAAATTAAGGGGTTGTCCCTCAACTGAAAAATCACTAAACAAGTTATAGTGTATGACTGTGATGAAATACTACTATATTGCAAGAAATAATGAACAGATTGATTGTATTGTTAACACCAGTCTAAGAGAGACCAGCTTATAAAGGTGGAGTGAAGATCTTTAGACTATTTTAAAAAACAGTACTTTCCTCAGTGCTGGTTTTCCAAAATATTGTGTTCCTTTTGGGGGGCTACATTTTAACAGTTAACAAATTAGCTACTTCAGATTGTGCTATTAAAGAAACATCTAAGTTTCAATTACTTGCATATTATGAAACTAGTGTTTAGCTTTTTCTTATATAAGAGATAGTAATTTTTCTATTAATATTTAACATTAAGAAACTAGCCAATATGAGGTGTGTGTGTGTGTGTTAATAAAGAAAAACAGATCAGGTATGCTACAGAGAAAATGGGTTGTAAGTATGGGCAAATTACAGAATATCTTTCAAATACCTGGCTCCAGAATATAATTACTTTAATGTATTTCTAAAGAGGACTGAATTTTAACCAAGATGAAAAGACTTAAACTCATTAAGTAAAATATCTAGAGTTATCTTTAAGAGAATCTCAAATTCTTAATACAAACAAGAGGGGGGGTCTATTAAAAAAAACCTTTTAAATACATCTAGACATCATTTTCCTTCAATAAAAGGGCCAGTAGAAACACTTCAGTGACTAAAGCCATCCAACAATGAAACAATCACTTTATAAGATATTGAGTACTCTCTGACAGGACATATTTAAGCAGTCACCTATGAGCCATCATAGATCAAGGATCCTTTAGAACATATGCAAGCATGAAATGAGATGTTGAATGAGATGATCTCTGATAATCATAATTTCTTATAGGACAAAAACTATCTTAGAAATAAATACATGACTGAAAATGACACAGAAAAATGAATGACAGCTAAGTGTATTGTTATAATGTCTATTCTAATCATTAGCCTAAACAGAAATTATGCCACAAAATCCGCAAGTGACCTTATTCAGGAATATAGATCATTTATTGTCAAAGACATCACTCAAAACACACAAATGAAGTTGTGTACTGGAAGGAAACCTAGAGGTCTTCCTAACTTTAGAGATAATGAAAAGAGGCTCAAAGATCAACTAATTTTTCCAAAGGTCATTGTAGTTAGTGGAAGAATCTGTATTAAAACTCAACTCTCTAACTTCCTAAAACAATGTTCTTTCCACATTGCTGCAGCTGTTTGAAAAAAAAAAAAATGCTGAGCCAAAAAGAGGCCTCAGTGGATGTGTTTCAGAGAGGGGAGGTAAAGGAAGTAGACTCAGCAATTAGAAAAAGAAGGGGAAAGGACAAAAACTGTCCAAATGTCTTTCCCCCCTGTTTGGTAGTGAAACTCAGATGTCTTCCTACTGTGGTTTAACTATGAAAGAAGAACAATATGGAGCACAGATACTACAAATGAGTAGTGGGCAGCAACTTCAGTCTTCATTGGGCCAGTTCTCAAACATCAGTTCTGACCTACAAATAAAATTATATTGGAGATTCATCTCATATTATAATACTCATTCACATACATGATTTTTCAATGCTTTAATCTGCCAAATACAGTAATATGCTAACATATTGACTTCCCTGAAAACAAGTGAAGCCTCTCACAATATGTGCGAGTAATTTCAATAGTGATTTCAACCTCTCACTCAGTTAACTTTCAACCCATAAAACCATATGCCTTCCTTTTATATTGATAATGACTACACGAATCCTTGTGAGCATCAGGTAATCCACACCCTTGTCAGCTTTGTGTAGACAAATTCAACTAAAGGAGATTCCATACAGGTGAATCCAATAGTTCAGGCTGCAGTGTTGACAAGTACAGGTGCCTAAATACTAAGCCTTCTGTCCATATCTATAGAAAGCTCTCTTTATTCAAGGAGTCAGTGTCAACTACAAGTGAAAACTAATACCTGAATCTCACACCTGGATACATTAGAAAAATCTCCCAATATTTTTGGCCTTCAGCTCTTCTACTTGTCCTAAAAATCTGAATTCAACACTGGATTCAATATCTTTTCATCCACGAGGTTCTCTTGCCCATTTGAGAAAAGATATACTTTCAATATACTAAAACTTCAAGATCCCCAGAACTTATGATTCATACGCACTTGCAAGTGGACCCCAAAGAGTCCTAGGTATAGGGGAAAAGAGACCCTAGGGGTATTCTCTTCCTTTTCTTCCCTAGTCTTATTCAACCTCACCTTTGAAATCACACAACGAATCTCCAAGACTTCTCCCCCATCCCACAAACACACAGATATCCAGGATTCCATAGTTCTAAGGTTAGAACACACACACATACAGACACACGAGTCCTAACCTCTTAAACCACCTACACCCGCCAATTGAACATACACGCACACACATACAACTTACACACACTGAGATCACACAGAATCCCATCCTCCTAAAACCACACATACCAGGATATCACATTCTCCTATACCACACACAAACATAACCTCATACATACACACACATACCACGAGATCTCATACACGCAAAGTCCTGTACTCCTAAATCTCTCTCTCTCTCTCTCACACACACACACACTCACACACACACACACACACACACGAATACGAGAGATCGGTCGGACCCCGGAGCCCTAATCGCCCTCTACATGCTCGCTCGCCCCCTCCTCAGCTGGCTGTGACAGCCTGGCCCGCCCAGAGTCCCTGCGGCCTCTCCGCCGCCGCCTCTTCCTCCTTACCCGCGTTTGCCCAGCTTAGGCCTCCTTGGTCAGCTCCGCTCCACACTTAGCTCCGTTCCTCCGCCCGCCAAGCGCCCAGCCAACTGCACGCAGCTCCAGCTAAGGCAGCTGCCGAGGCCCGGGACTGCTGGGTCCCAGCACACGCGCCCTCCGCTCAACTCGGCCCAGATTCGGCCCCGCCCGGCCCCGGCTCCGGGTTGGCTCCGCAGCTCCCCCAGGGGCTCAGTCCGGGCCCCGCCGCCGCTTCCCGTCACGTGGGGGCCCGCCCCGAAGTACGACAGAATGACGGCGGCTGCCTCTGATTGACAGGAGCAGAGAAGAACCCGGCACTTGATCCTCAGGGCTGTGGTCTTCTTCCGCGCCCCCCCTTCCCTCCCGCTCCCCTTCCAGTGACCGAGGAGGAGGGGCCGGACTTTAAATTAGTGCAGTAACTCCTCTTTTTCCCTTAGGAGTTGGCGTGAGTACGCCTTTCACTGCATTCCCTGTTACTGGGGGATTCGCGGGGCCGCCTGTTCTCTGGGGTAGAGCTACTGGACTGGGACATCTGGGCGCCCGAGAGCGCTGCTGGGCAGGTGTTTTCGTAGTAGCTGGGATAATAGTAACATTAATTTCGCCTGCATCTCCTTCACTTCTCCTTCCTCCCGCTCTTTACCCTCTCCTCTCCTCTTTTACCCCTTTACCCCCTTCTCTGCTCTGGCTTCTCTTCTTTTTCCTTCTTTCCTCCCTCCTCTCTCTCACCCTGTTTCCTTCCCCCTTCTCTTTCTTCCCCTCCTCTCATCGACTCTCCTCTTCTTTTTTCCTTTTTCTCTTTTCTTTCACCCTTCGCCTTTTTTCTCCCCTCTTTCTTTCTTCCTCTGCCTCCTCTCCCTTTCTCTCTTTTCCCCTTCCTCTCTCTCTCACTTCTTCCTCCTCTCCCTTTCTTCCTCCTCTTCTCTACTTTCTCCCACGGCAAAAGGAGGGATAAATCTTCCCCTTGAACATTCTTGATGTTTGGAAAGACATTCAAGTTAAAGGATGGTACCCCCTTGACCCTTAAATCTTTTTCCTTTCAGAGGTTGAAATTATACCATTAGAGATTTATTCCACTGGGTCAAGCTTTGCCCTTTCTGATTAGTCTTTCAACATTCAAGCTCTGCTCTTGGGGAGTAATAACCCTTTAAATGTTTCGTACATTTAGTGTTAATTTGTTTGTTTGAAATTGTAGGTTGGAATACATTAGTGTTAAACTGTTTATTATAAAGATCAAGCTTGGCTTTTTGCAGAAAGATTCATACAATTCCGATTAGGAAGAATCTTGATCAGTTGGTTGATATACTGATTGTGAACGAGCTTCTCCCAGAAGCCCTAAGAAAACCCAAAACTCTGCTGAGACAGGGAACTTTGGGTGTTGCCTTTGTAGACTTAATTGGTTGGATAGGCTGAATTGTTTTATTTCCCCTTTTTCTTCCTCTCTCCTTAATTTCAGGAAATGGCTCTCTGGCTGGAAGGGGGCAATGAATTTTTAGTAAATGTATAATGATTAAGTTGATACAAAACCAAATGATGTCAACAAAAATAGAATTATTAAAAAAAAACTATCCAACACCTTTCCTTCTGACAATCAAAACTCATGTTGAGTAAGAATGCTGGACTTGGAATGGAGATGATGAATGTCCTTGAGACAAAATTTTGCCTATACCTACTTTACTTTGGGCTAGCCCTGGTACTAAGACACAGTTGTTTTTGGTCACGTGTCATTTCTTTGTCCTTCTCCCTAGTCAACCCTCTCCATTCCCACAAATGTTAAGTCTCTATGAAGGGGAGGAGAAGCAAATTCCACATTACTTTCTAGAGTAGTTTAACTGAGAGGATAAGAAAATATGACTGAAAAATTCAGTATGGTCAGAAAAGTATACTCTTAATTTTTAAAATAATATCACTATATTGCCTTCATTTCCAAATAAAACTCTCCCCCATGCCACTCCTTCCCTTTCATCCTCCTTCCCCCTCCCAGGGAACCATCCCTTACAACCATAAAAAAAAGCAAGAGGGATAAACAGTTTGGTAAAACCAACCAACACTTTAGTGGAATCTGATGGTACATGTAATATCCCATATTCTTAGTCTCCCACTTCTGCAAAGGGAAATATAGGTACATTTCTTTTTCCAAGTCAACCTTAGACTTCATAATCAAAAAAGATACTCCTAGCACAAGTAACCTGTAGGAAGCAAAATACTTCTCAGCTGGTAAATCACTCACTAAAGCATTGTCTTTTATCTGTCTTAGTAAAGATTAGTTAAAACATTAGTGTGAAGGTCCTAAATGCCTGATGGCCTTTGAGCCTACTTTATGTCATCTTCTCCTGTCTATCAACTAATCAATAAGTGCTGTGCCTTTCTCTTACTCCTAAAACCCCTAAAAGGAAGGAAAATGACATTCCACATATTTACCCCCAAACTTCCAGCCATACACATACACTTCTACCAGTTCACATTTTGAAAAATATAAAACCCTTACCAATATACATTTTTTAAAAATCATATTTTCCATGTAAATGTACATTTATTTAGAATTCATATTTCCATTTAGATATTTTCTCTTTATTCCTCTTGATTTATATCTATATCTACCTAATATTATTCTTTGGTTTCAGTGTTCAAGAATTAAGCAAAGCAGCCTTTCAATTTCATCCCCATTACTTTTTAAGTGTTTGGTAGTAAATTTTCTGATCTCTGTTATAATTTTAAATTAGACCATTGCATGATTTAAAATACATAGTTGTAAATAACTTTTTATTTCAGGTTGAATCAGAGGAGAAGAGCAAACTAGATTTTCTTTCCACAGTTCTTTTAAACTCTTTTTGAAAGATTTACCTTTTTGATACCAATAATCTTTCACTGATGTATGGTTATGAGTCATGGAATACCATAATCCTCCAAAAAACTAAAGTTGATCAACCAAAAGGCAATGAAGTGTCATGTGATGGGTTTGAATAGGCTGCAAACTGCTATATATATATATATGACTATGCAAGAGAATTGATGTAACACAAGTTATCAATTAAATATATGATGGGGAAAAAACTAAGAGGGATAGCTGATGGATAACATTTAGAACTGGTACCTTCTGGATGTTGAGAAAATGTAAGAAAGGGCCTCAGCAATTTAGGACTCAATTGGTTTTATTGGAGGATATGGACAATTGTCATATAGAATTGGCAGGTATGGATGCGTTATCTATGGTTTTGGAAAGATAACCACATAAATGGTATCATAAATCCACTAGAATTGTTGTTCATACTTTGTTCTCAATGAAAACCAATGATATCATGGGGGTAATATCTTGACTTGCAAGTGAATTGGATTTAAGTGAAGTAGTGCTATGCAGTAATCAACCTCATTCCTCCAGACTCAGCAGCAAAACATAGGGCCAGAGGATTCCAGATGTAGTGGGGGACTAGTTTGGAAAAACTGCCTGTATAGATATATACAAATACTTTTCATTTATCTGCTTTAAAAGGCAGAGGTAGTTATTGCTTTATACAGTCTACCATAGTGTTGCTGCAATGCTTAAGTCTTTACCTGAAAAAAAAAAAAAAAACAAACCACCAACACCCCAATGTTAACCCTGCCACTTCCTTAACTAATTATCATATATGGCCTTACCCATTCACTACTGAACTTTCAAAAAGAATAGTCTGTGTTTGGTTTCCTCTACTTTTTCACCACTCACATATTTCTCAGTCCCTAGAAACCGGACGTTTTATTTGTTTGTTTATTTGCCTGAGACAATTGGGGTTAAGTGACTTGCCCAGGGTCACATAGGAAGTATTAAGTGTCTGAGGCCACATTTGATCTCAGGTCCTCCTGACTTCAGGGCTGGTGCTCTATCCACTTCACCGCCTAGCTGCCGCCTGGCTTTCTTTTCTACCCCTTCACTGAAACTGCCTTTATCAAGATCCATAATATGATATATGTCAACCATATTTATAAATCAATTTATTTAATAATATGTATAACATAAGGAATGAGACCTGAATAAGACATTCAATTGACTGTTAGGAGATGGTCTGCACATTTTAGTGCTTGATGTTTTACAAAGCAAGAAAGAGGTATGAACTAAAAGGGATTAAACATAAATTTCAAGATATTAAATAGATGTAAATAAACTGAATTAACAGTTATCAGATCTGCATGCTGCTTCAAAACCCATCTTTGATATTGAATAGCTAGCTGCTGAACTAGATTCATTTCAATAAGCATTTTATTAATCAATCCACAAGCATTTATTAAGTGCCTGTTATGTGTCAGGTGCTGTTATGTAAGAAAATCCTTAAGCTCAAGATGTTTATGTGGGCTGCATGCAACTACAAAAATGTTCATTTGCTTCTATATATTATATATCTAATCTGTTTCGTAGATCAACCTTTTTGTTTCTTAACCAATTCCAAACTGTTTAGTGCTTCCAGATTTGTAATTTAGTTTTAGATCTGGTACTGTTTGTTTTCCTTTTTTTTTTTCCTCATTGATTCATTGACCATTTGTTTCTCAGGATACATTTTGTTTTTGCTAGCTCTATAAAATAATTACCAATTGATTGGTATGGAATTGAATATATAAATTTAAGCAGTAATGTCATTTATATTATTTGTTTTTGTTATCCATGAGCAAGTAATAGTTCTCCAATTATTTAGATGTTTATTTGTGTAGACTGTAAACTGTGTTCTTGTATGTGTATTGGCAGATAGACTCCAAGTATTTTATACCATCTGTGCTTATCTTGAGTGGAATTTCTCTTTCTATTTCTTCCTGATGGATTTTGTTATTTACTGAAATGCTGGTGATTTGTGTGGATTTATATTATATCCTGCAACTTTACTGGAGCTGTTTTAATTTTTTAGTTGATGCTCCAAAATTCTCAAAGAAGTGAGATGCTATTTCTTCTTTGCTTATTTCTTTGATTTCTTTTTCTTTTCTTATTGCTAAAGTTAGAATTTCTAGTACAGAATTTAATATTGGTAGTGATAATGGGCATCGCCCTTGCTTCACCCTTGTCTTATCCAGATCCACTCTTAGCTTATCCAAATTACAGATAATTCTGGCTCTTAATTTTAGATAGTTACTACATATCATTCTAAGGAAAGCTTCATTTATTCCTATGCTTTCTAGTGTTTTGTTTTGTTTTTAACAGGAATTAATGTTGCATCTTGTCAGAAGCTTTTTCTCATCTATGGAAATATTTACTTGATTTTTGCTGGTTTTGTTATAAATATGATGTTATGCTTACAATTTTCCTAATATCAAACCAACCCTTTCTAGCATAAATCTAGCCTGCTCTGAGTGTTTGATCTTTGTGATATGCTACTACAAGCAAGGGCTCTTATAAAAATGACATTTGAGATGTACTTGGAAGAAAGCTACAAGTTCCAGGAGGCAGGAGTAAAGAATATTCCAGGCATACAGGATAGTTTGTACAAAGAGTGTCATATACTCTTGGCATGGGAAAAGTGTCATATATGTGGAAAAGCAGATAACAGTCTAACTGGAACATAGAGTGCTTGAGTCTTAGTAATGTGTAAAAATATTTGGAAATGTAGATTGCAACTGAATTGTGAAAGCCCCCCAAAATGTTAAAATGCCCCCAAAAAACGCTTGTATTTTATTCTCTAATCAATAGGAAGCTACTGAAACTTCTTAAGCAGAGGAATGACATGATCAGACCTTTGCTTTAGGAACATCAATTTGGAAACTGTGTGGAAAATAGTTTGGAAAGGAAGAGATTGGATATATGGAAATCAGTTAGGAGGTTATTGCAATAATCGTGCAAAAAATGAGCCTGGTTTAGAGTAGTTGCTATGTGAGTGGACAAAAGTGACAGCTGTGAGATATATTTGAGATGGAGGATCAACAAGATTTATCTCTTGATTGAATGAGGTGTAAGGAAGAAGGAAGAGTGGAATATGATTTTTAATATTGTAAACCTGAGTCATTGGAAGGATGGTGATTTTTTTTCAGCAGAAATAGGGAAGCAATGAAAAGAGGAGAGGGTATTGGGGAAAAGATAATGAATTCTGTTTTATGTATGTATTTGAGATGCCCATAAGACTTTTAGGTGATGATATCAAGCACACCTTTGGAGACAGGGGACTGGAAATCTGGAGAGAGATAAGAAATGAATTTGTAGATAAAACTTTATAAAATATACAAAACTCATACCATTTTAAGCCTGATTCATATTAATTCCTTTCTCATAGAGGTAGTACACTGTCATTATTTTCACATTAAAGAAATATTTTGGCAAGTCTTTTTTTAGAATTTATAACCACAAAATCTCCAATATGAGCATATACTGGAAATTCATATAAGTACAATAGCTTGCCTATTTCAGCTTTGTAATTTACAAAAGTTATTTCACTTGATATTCACAATAGTGAATGCTGCAAGGAAGTGTTACTATGAGATTTTCAGGGCCAGTGTCATGTTCTGCCACTTCTGGGCATCTAGGGACATGAATATCTCTTCTTAGCTCTATAGACTTCCTCCAAGAATCTGATTTGTGATTGTATTAACTACAACTATTATTAAGGCATTGAAAGAATGGAAAAAAGGACTTAACATCAGAGAATTTAGGGTCAAATTCCAGTTCTGCTACTTATTACTGAATGTCTTTAGCTAAGTCATTTAACTTTTCAGGACTGTTTCCTCATTTGTAAAATTAGAGTAGAACTAGATGATCTCAAAGATCCTTTATAGCTCCAAATAGAAAATAGATTATTAGGCAGAAATACTCCATGACTGTTTCAACTGGGAAGATGAAAAACTTCATGTCTGGACATTATAGACATTTATTCAATAACAAAGTATGTATTAAGGGCTCGCTAAGTGCTCTAGGAATTTTTTGTTTCCTAAGATTATTTTGACGTGAGAGAAAACGCAGCCAATAATCTTGAGTTCCGTTCTTTTCGTTATTTCCTCCCTTTCTGTGGTCCGTTCATTAGTGTTTTTGCTTCTTGCTTATTTTTTTAAAATACCCTTAAAGCACCACGATCTACGTACATATTATATTATGTAAGATCAGTGTTGCAAGATTCCATATAAACCATAAAACCGTCTTGTGCACAAATCGTACCAGGGCCCCATGCCAGCCTGTAGGGAGGTAAAACCTCTACATATGAGGGTCACCCAGTTTGAAGGAGAGCAGGGGCGGGGGCGGGGGCGGGAGTGGGTGGGAGGAGGGGCGAGTCTTGCGCACGGAAAGGACCTTGCCTGTCCCCGCCCCCGCTTAGCGTCACTTCCTGCCGGGCTCCTTTGCTTGGCATTGTGGGTGGGCCGGCCGGGGTCTCCTGGAGACGACTATGGCCGGGGATGTGGGAGGTCGTGGTTGCCCAGGTTCGGAGATGCTCCTGCACCCGGAGCTGCTGTCCCAGGAGTTCCTGCTGCTCACGTTGGAGCAGGTGAGGCGCCCCCCGGCCAGCCCTGGGAGTGGGCCCAGCCCGAGAATGGGGTTCTCCGCCCCCCAGGCTGCCGTAACTCTGGCCCGAGGAATGGGTCGTGATGGCGATCTCAGCCGCTCCCGGGAGCCCCAGCGGGCGTATTCTCGTGTTCTCGCCCTAGGCTTGCCTGGCAACTTTTGCCATACCCCTCGGCGTCTGAAATGGTTTTCTGGACGGCGAGAGGGTGCGGGCCTCCTCTCTAAAATTCATTCCACTTGAGCCTCCGGGTGCCAACTGCAGAGGCCCGGGCAGGCCTTCGGAAAGAGGCCCGTTAGGTGAGAATGGAGGTAGGGAATTATCTTAATGCTAAGAGCCCACCTATCTATGTACTACCTCAGAACAAGCCCAGGATATAGTTGATGCAAGTCTTATATCCCATTATCCTGGTGAAGAAACTGAGACTCAGGGTCTTAAGGGAATTTCGGAGTGCTGGTAAGTAGTAGACTAAGTCCTGTATTCTAACTCCAGCACGCATTTTTATTACATTTTGCTTCATAGAAAGAAAAGAATAGGAGCCAGGGCAGAGGGAGAAAGTGAAAAAGAAGAAAAACTAAGTGTGGAAAAGTGGAGGGTGGTAGAAAACTACCCAAAATGTGCCTGTCTTTGGGTAACCTACCTATATTGGCTTTCTGTTAATTCTAGGACTTTCTATTGATCATTTCCAATTTATCCCGTAGATATCTACTTTGTACGAAGTTTGCATTATTTCTCCCATAATCGGGAAGGGTCTATCTTTTTCTTTGTATCCCCAGTCCTTAGCACAGTGCCTGATACATCTTAAGTATTTAATAAATTGACTGATACTTGGGGTTAAGTTAAAAAAAACAGTGTTGTAAGGGAAATTTGATTTTAGAAACTGTGTAATAGAGTCAGAAAAAAAGAAAATTTTTGGTTTATTTCTACCAGTTAAGTAGTTGTGAAACTAGGTAAGTCATTTGACCTCTCTAAACTATGTGATAGATTTGTGATGAAATGAAATAACATCTGTAAAACGCTTTGTAACTATACAGATTTTATATATTGTGCACTTTTTATATTATCATGATGTATTAGTGAAGATCTGAAATCCCAAGGAGATGTTTTGTTTGTTTTTCTACTGTTTTTAAATTAGTAAAGGATTTAAATCTGTAAGTTATGATTCAACATAGAGGAAAAAACAGCAATTTGTGTTCATTTGGAGAAATAGCAAGTAGTGTGTTTAGAAGTTGGTGATACTTAGGACAATTGCATTAAAAGATATCACTTCACTTTCAGGCCTTCAGAGAAAAAAATGTAGGGGTAGTATTCCATTTAATTTTCCCTTTGCAATTCTACCTCAATTCTTGAATCAGCTCTGAAAAAAAGAAGCATATCAGCTTCATAGTTGGATTTTAAAAAATTTTGAAATTGCTATATCATGTCAAGCCATATATTATAGAGCACAGGCATTGTAAGTTTGAATGAAGGGTTTGCTTCATTCTTTGTGTCTTCATCCCCCGGTGCTTAGCACAATGCCTGGCACCTAGTAAGGCAGTTAATAAATGCTTGTTGATTGATTGTTTAAACTTTTTTCATCTCATAACTGCCTCTTGACCCCTGCAAATGGGTTGGCAGTGGGGGGGGGGGAAGATATAAGATTCCCATTCTGTTGATAAAGGGAAAAACTTATAATAATATCTTGTCTTTTGTTTTCCAGAATAGGTAATAGTGGAAGGAAATGAAGTAACAAAGAGGCATGGTTGAAGTGTTTGGATGCTGTGTTGGACAAAGCAAAATAAAACAGAAAAACAATTGTTGATGGTGTATACAGAGCAGATTACTCTGATATATTATTGCCAGCCTCAGAAAATAGTTTTTTGAAAGTAGGGTTTTTGATTCTAGTATTTCCTGCAGGTACCATTGATGAAAGAGATAATGCTTTTAGAAGCTGGCATAACTGCTATACTAGGTCAGACCATTGCTTGTCCAACACAGAATTGAGACTTAATGGCAATAAAAGTAGTTTTTTGTTAAACTTAGTGAAGTTCATACTATTGAACATTATTCTTTTTGTGTTTATGTGGCTAAAATGACCAATGTGTAGTGCTTAAGCTGTCTTTTTTCTCTTAAAGGTAGTGTAGGTTTTAGGTTTAACTACTGTTTGCAAACTTGATGCTGTTACAGTGCATTTTTTCACTGTGTATCTTGGTCTTTTATAATTGTTATTTTTAGACTTTTTTTAGGTGAGGGGAGAAGGAACTTTTAGATTTTGAGAATGGTCTAAAAGCTTATTTCATCATCATGTTAATATTAACAATGTTAACAGAAAATATCTTTGTTCTTTTTTCTGCAGAAGAATATAGTTGTTGAAGAGGAAATAAAGATCAACAAAGATGACCTTACTGATCTCTATGTTCAACACGCCATACCATTGCCACAAAGGGAATTACCAAAAAGTAGATGGGGGAAAATGATGGAAAAGAAAAGAGGACAAAATGAATTGAAAAATGAGCATAAAAGGTACTTTTGTAGTTCTTCTGGTTTTCGTTTCATTTCATATAGTTTGTACCCTTAAAAACATTTAAAGTGTTACAAAAATGTATGATGTAAAGGTAACAATATCTAGTCAAATGTCTCTTAGGACTGAAGGATTGAAATTCTATAGAATGAAAAAAGTATGGTTCAGCACCAGTTAGTGTAAGAAATACTGGAGGGTTCAGTGATTGCAAGTCAGCATGGAACCTAAAGCTAATAGAATCTTGGACTTCATTAAGAGAACTACATCATACAGAATGAATACCCTGGTTTAGATCATAGTTAGAATGTTTTCGGTTCTGTGAACTGCATTTTAGGAAGTAATTTTTTTGTAGGCTGAATCATGCCCAGAAGTTGTTAAAACAGGCTGTTTAGGAAACTGCCATAAGAAGCCCAGTTTAAGGAACTCTATATGTTTAGCCTAAAAGAAGAGAAAACTTAGTGCAGTGGAGCTGTGTAAGAAGATACATGATAGCTGTCTTAAAGTATTTGAAAAGACTGTCATGTGGAAAAGAGATAAATGGACCTATTTAACTTAACTCCAGAAGTTGGATCTAGGAGCAGTGGGTAAAAGATGCAGAGATAGAGCCATAGGCTCAATATAAGGAAAAACTTCTAGAAATTCAGGGTTGCCTGAAAATGTAATATTAGGTTTCCCTTTCACTAGAGGTTTTCAGGTGAAGGTTTGGATGGTCATTTGGCAAGAATGTTTTAAAGGCTATTCCTGTTTAGATACAATTTGGACAAGTTCTTCTAAGAATCTTTGTGTTGACGAGAGTTGGTCACTGGAAAAATTAGCCATAGGATTGGGTCCATCTTTTTATTTTACTGACTTTCTATTCCAGTTCTGTGTGTTTTCATCAGAATCACTTCCAGATTGGTGGAAATTATACCAGAGGTGATTGCAAATCATAGAAGCCCTTTTAGCTCTTTCTCTGCTGTTTATCTTTTTATAAGGGCTGACATAAGATCATCATTTTTGGGTACCTGTTGTTATGGAGATTGTGCCTAATTTAGGAAACAAGGAATAACATTCAGCTTCAGTTATAGTACTTTGATGTTTCAAGAATAGTGTCATTAGTTCATTGAATTATAAGAATTGCTGAACAATATCATTGTTGGTATAATTCAGGAAGTTTTGCTCTGTTCCTTAGCTACAAACTTCACAAGAAACCCTACCTTGCATCTCACAGATATATGCCATTGATCACAAAGTAACAAGACTAGGAAGGAGTTGATAAGGTTGATCCACAGGAAATTCATTACTCCCATTGGAAAGACAACTGAAAACTCTTGCCCCAATTGCGGTGTGTTACCAGAGATATCTTGATACACAAAATCCACCAAATTGTTAACATTAATATTGAACATTCTGTTATCATTATCTTGGTGTCAAACTTGTTGAAAACAACTATTACATAAATTTAATTAAGTAGTTGGATCTCTTTTTATTTGCCTGATAGTGAATGTTATTTTAACTCAAATTATATCAACCTTTGTCTTAAGGGTTATGTGATAAAGCATAAAGGTCATGTGTTGTTATTGGTTTCTAGTAATTTGTAACATATGTAGTGGGAGTCTTTTTAGGGTTGTTGAGAAAAATTTTTATACACATTTTATTGTAGTTGCCTGTTTTGATTTATGATATCCCAGTTCTCACATGATTCACTCAATGTTTTCTGAGCAAAGATTTAATGATAACATAGCTATACTTAAGAAAATCTGCCATGTGAAAGTCCAGATTTGCACAAAAAATTTGTAGAGGGTGATTTTGGTTTACGATAGGCATCACAATACAATTTTCTTCATCAAGTTCTCATGCATTTAAAATTATTTGAGTTATTAGAATGAGCTAGCTAATCAGTTTTTTTTTTTTAAGTAAACATTTCCATAAATTTAGACTCTTTATTGTGTTGGATGCACAAATGAATCTCATGATCACTTTACCACTTAGCATTAAATGTATAAATTAGCTACCAGTAAATAAAACATTACAGACACTGGATATGATGCCACTAGTAAGGCTTTACAGCAAATATACAATTGCTTTGTATATCATTTATTTAAGGAAATGGAATTAGTATGATACACTGACCATAGATTTTTCTAATATGTCAAAATCTCAATGCATTCATATAATTCACTATCTAAACTATTGCTCAAGGAAAAGGCAGCAAAAGAAATGCAACATTTGTAAAGAACTAAGAAAGTGTCAGTTATCTAAATTTTTGGAGAAAATCTAATTCTTAGTGTGCAGTTTCTTTTTTAACAATATTTTACTTTGCACATTAAAGTTGAGTTTCAGTGTATTACTCATGTATGCATAAAACATTGGGATAAATTATTGATAATTATTTTCTTATATTGTGCAAATGTAAACCTGGTTTTTAAGTACTATTTAGGCATAGTTTTATACATTCCTTTCACACGCCGCTTCATACCTTCTTTGCCCCTTTTAAAAAACAAAATATCTTATTTTGCATTTGAATTTTAGTTAACTGCTTTACTAGTCCAGATGACATTTTTCAGGAGTTAAAAATTTAAAGTTCTGTATTTTTCAGGGATATAAGTGCAGAAGGTTTACGGAAAAGACCCCTCATTGTCTTTGATGGAAATTCAACAAGTACAAGCATAAAAGTGAGAAAGACTGAAAATGGAGCTAATGATCGTCTGAAGCCTCCTCTATCAGTAGGCATTATTAACAATACTTTTAGGAAGTTATCAGATTCAAATGCTTCCTCCTTTATTCTGCCTTCCACCTTGCCTACAGACATTAAAGTGGAAACCAATAATGGCACTAAACAAAACCATGTGCTAATGACTAGTAGGAGTACATTGGCCAACGTGAAATCACCACCTTTATCTCCTGTTGCGGGAACTACTGTTGTGAAATTAAAGAGAACTGCTCCAAAAGAAGAAGCAGAATCAGTGGTAGGTATATGATCCATTTTTATACTAAGTAAGGGAGCTGAAAAGTAAATGGTGAGTCTGGATGTCACTTGTTCATCTTGGATTTTTTTTCTTTCTCATTTTTGAATACTTTGGAAAAGGAAAAAATAACCATGTTTAGTGTCTTTTAAAAAATCTCATTCACTTGTATTCATTTATAATGTCTTTATGAGAACTATTTTGTTTTTTAAAACCATATTCTACTCTTAATTCTGTTTTTACTGGTAGAGAATTGTTATGTTCACTTTCCTTTTGTGAGGAAGGCTGTTTAGAGAAGTCAGGTTATGCTTATTCAATTAATATCAATTAACATTTGAATGTTTTGAATTATCATATTGACAAAGTTGCCATAGTAGTTTAATATACTTAGTATTTTATCTGGTAGGATTTTAACTGTTAAGTGAGTATTTTGAGATGGGTTACTAACTAGATAGTTTCTCTTCATAAGAGTTTATTTTGTAATGCTCATATGTGTGTATACACATATGTGTATACATGTATATATTCACTCTTTAGCTTAGCTTATTTCCCTGATTTATTTCTCATTATGCTTGTGGAGGTACTCTGAAATTCTTCAAAAAGAATGGGAGGTTTTTTTTAATCTGTAAGATTCAAGTAAAATAAGACTTGTTAATAAAGACAGGCAAGAAACCCACTACAAAAATTATGGTATATGATGATTTAAGTAGCATTTGTATAAGTAATATTTTTGAACCCACCATCTGGTTTCCTCTTTGGGGGAGGGAATGGGAAGGGTTCTAGACTTGTGATTTTTATTGGTATAGGAAGCTTTTGGTGAGGAAATCCCTTTCTACTCATGCAGATTATTTACAATTTAGTCTTAGAATGTTGTGTTGGGCCCAGAGAAATTAGGTGACATAATTACCTAAGTTCATAGAGCCAGTATGTCAGGTTGGATTTGGAACCAGATCTTCCTCATTTTCAGGCTAGCTCTCCAGCCTTATATCATGCTACTTCTCTTTAAATTAGAATTTGCTTTTACATTTTCAGTTTTTTTGGTTAGTTAACACTATTCTGTTTTCCAGTATCTGTGGCATTCGTTTTGCTAGACATGAAATAAAATATATTTCCACCAGATGGCAGCAGTAATCCATTGCAGCGTTATCTTTGTAAATCTGTGGCTGTTGTATATGTTTTGTTTCTCATTGAAATACATATAATAATCTATTTAACCATCTTTCTTTTCAGAGTGAATTAAAACCCACAGAAGCAAAGAGGAAGATTCAACATGTTACATGGCCATGAATGAATGGGCTTCCCCAAAATGTAAATATATCATATAACCATAGATTTCATTATAAAAAGGACACCTATATTGACCACTTTTAAGTACTATATTTACAGGGGTTCAGATTGCTATGGAATTTTCTTAACAGGTTTAAGACTGCCTTGCAGATAAGTTCCAAAAATTTACCTTCGTCTTAAACATTATTCTTTGTAACTCTCTATCTCATACACTGGTAATCAAATAGTTAAAAATCAATATTTTTTTTATTAAAGGCCTGATATGTCATTAATCATCTTGGCAAAATGACTATTTGAAAATTTGATAATAGGCTTTCTGATACAGCACAGAAATAGCTTTCACCTAACAACTTCAGAGGATGTGACAATTTTCTAAATTTTTGTTCATCTCCCATTCTTTGTTATAGATTGGATTTCCTCTGTCGTTGTGGAAGAATGTCATATAGATGTATCAGCAAATATTACTAAACTAATTCCCAAGATATCACCTAGTAAGGTGAATTCATAACATGGTTCTAAACATAATCAGAATTTACTTATAAACTGTTGTTGCTTTTATGGTTCTTTTAGCCATAGGTGACAAGGAAGCAGCTGTTCCTGCTTTCATTGCTGGCACTAGCAATAATGGCAGACTGGTTTAGTTATGAATTTATTGGAGATGATAATGTTTAAAGTTTACCCACCTGTGGGAATTTACATGTTATCTTTTCATCTATTTTTACGATCTACAGTTGAGAAAATACAGATAACACTCACTGGAAGTGAATTTGAAGTTAAAAGAAATTTTGAACATACAGAAATGATTAACTCATATTTAACCTAAAGGCCTATTAAAATAGTAGCAGCTGTTGGCAATATGTACTATGGCAGACAGCCCTATTAAACATTGTCAGTACTCCTAGGTAAGAAAAAAATTTTATTAGTGTATGTTTAGAGGCAACGGGAAATGGTCTGGGATGAGTAGGAGAGAAAATTTTGGAGCTAGGAATTGCTACAAAGGAAATATGAACTGCTTGATTGAACTCTTAACTAGGTATAACACTGCTAGTTATATTTTAATGGCTTGCCATATGAATGGCCATTGTCTTAACTCTTTAATCACCAAAATGTATTAATTTATTGAATAATTTGTTTCAGTGGATATGCATATCTGATTTTGCAATGGAAGCCAGTGGTAAAGAAGGATTCACTTTACATTAATATGCTTTACATCTAACTTTTCTTGAAAACATTGTTTACGTAAAGTTACTTACTTGTATGGTTGATCTTCAACTTGGGGTAGGATTTTTCCATCATTTTGTAAAGTAGTACCTTTATCTTTTGATGCTGAGCTTATTTGCTTGAATTTAGTTCTTAAGGAGCCTTACAAATTGTAATTTACCTTTGTGGATAAACATTTTATTAAATTCCAACCCATGATTTCTTTTTTTTAAAACATCATATACCCTCATCTAAGACTGTATAACCTGTACTATATATAGTAAAATAAATAAAGCTAGATGTTGATGATTTTTGGATATGTGATAATCTGCAGGGCTGATTTATGTGATCTTGGAGGGCAACTACATTCATAAATGTATATGAGTATTTACACAATTGCAAATTTGGAATAGTATGATAGATTATATTCTGTAGTTACATTTAGCTTTCATTTCCATTTCTCTCGGTTGAGTGAAAATTATCCTATTGGCAATTCTTAGTCAATGGAAACATTGTAATTGCTTTTATTACTCAATGAAATTAATTTCTTATTTGTGTGTTTAACATACAGGTTAAGTTGGTAATAACAGCTGAACTGTGTAACACCATTGCTTCAAATTGAAGTTTATATTATGATCATTCAGAGTAAATGCACATATGGCAGCACATTATTAAGCTATTTTTTCTGTTTGAAACATTGTGGAGAAGTCAGAATAGAAGAGTGCCATGCCACGTACGTATGTAATATGAGCATCTTCTCAAGGTATAGATGCATTTTCTCTTTCTCCACATAATAATGCACATTAAAGGACGTGTCGGGGAGTAAAAGTGTTGGAAGCTCTATGTTTAATTTTTTGTGTAATATGTTTATGTCTCTCTTTTTATGATGGTTTTAAAGGACTTTGGAAAAACTTGGTTTGAACTTAGAAGAACTTCTTTTAGGATGTTCCTTTATTCCATGACAATTTTTTCAAGTCTAAGTCTACAACTCATTCTACCATCCACGAGAGCCAGATTCTCTTAGTGTAGGGGTAGGCAATATGGTATTGGTGTCACTGTGTGGCCTGATGAAATTTTAGTGGCATTGTGTCACTTCCTTCTCCCATCACATATATCTTTTTTCTTTGATTTTTAAAAAATTCCTTTTTCCTTCCTCTTGAGTTTCCTTTCTTTTTCCCAATTTTTCCCTTTCTCCACTGCCTAAGCTTGAGTCTTTCCAATGGAGCCCTTGGGCATTGCATTTGGCCTGTTGATGACATTGAGGGCAGAAGGGATTACTTGTTCTTGCCTTCTCTCTGAGCTCTGGGTGTAGCTTTCACTTTTGAGCCACAAGGTTCCTATAACCTACAGATAGCATTGTACAGAATACAAAATAGCATCACTGGTCTAAAAAAGTAATGTACCATTCTCAATATAAAACTAGAAAGTTACTAGGCACTAGGAGAAGCTGGCTCAACTAATATTATGACCATGTTCTGTATGTCTTTATTGAAGCTTCACAGTGTGCTTCTTGGGAGTTACATTTTCCTTGACTTAAGCTGTGGAAAAGGGTCCTGAAAGTGATTTGAAAGCTCATGAAGTAGCAATTACCTTTTTTTAAAGTTTACATTAAGTAAAAATACCAATAGATTGTCATAAATATGTATTAGCTTCCTTTCTTCATTATTGTGGATTTTCAATTACATTTAGATGCTGTAAAAATGGTCAAAATGTTCTTTTTTAAAAAATGTGCTCTTTTACTAAATACTTGTGCAAGTTTTGTACTTCAGTACAGGAAAGTTTAATATTGTAATGTACATTTTTTTGTATGTAAAGATTCTTTTAAGTAGCCTTATCCTTATTTAAATAAAATTAATTGAACTCTACTTTTGAAGAAGTCTTATTATTTGTAAAGCACATTCTACTAATATATGAATAGGAGGTGACACTCCTTTTTATTTTAATAAATTATCCTAAAAAAAAAGAAATGCAGAGTTTTTTAGAGCATATCTTGTTTGAAATGTGGTCCAGATTTCCTGAAACACCAGTAATATTGACATATTTCAAGTCCCAGTCCTCAGCTCTCAGTAGAAGAGGTATAAAAGATTGAGAGTAGGATGCATATTGCAATAGAAATTGTCACAGAGGACCTCGTTCAGCCTTTTTATAATTCCAAAAAAATGGACTGGAGAAATGTCTGTGTGAACTAGCTCACTCAAGAAAATAATAAAAAACAATCCAGAGATACATACATGGGAGGGAGACAGGGTAAATTATTTGCTCTGCATCTTAATTTCTATTGCAGAATTTTAAGATTAAAGGTCCTTTTATGTATTTTAATTAGTTTAATAAGCATTTATTTTTTATTCTTATCTCTCTCCCCTTTGGAAAAGGAGGGAAACTAGTAAGAAATATTCATAGTTGATATGCCTAGAGGGCTATGGAATTGTGCATACCCTTTGATTCAGCAGTGTCATTACTGGGTCTGTATCACAAAGAGATCGGAAAAAAGGGAAAAGGACCTACATTTGCAAAAATGTTTGTAGCAATTCTTTGTGGTGACAAAGAACTAGAAATTAAGTGTATGCTCATCTGTTGGAGAATACTGAATATGTTACAATATATGAATGTAATGGAATATTATTATTGTACAAGAAATGATGAGCAGGCTGATTTCAGAAAAGCCTGGAAAGACTTACATGAAGTGATGATGCTGACGGAAGTGAGCAGAACTAAGAGAACATTTTACACAGTAACAAGAAAATGATGTGATAATCAATTGTGATGGACTTGTCTCTTCCCAACAATGAGGTGATTCAAGGCAATTCCAGTAGACTTGGGATATAAAAATACCATCTGCATCCAGAGAGAGAACTATGGGGATCTAATGTGGATCAAAGCATAGTATTTTCATCTTTTTTGTTTGCTTTTTCTTTTTCTTTTCTCTCATTTGATCTAATTGTTCTTGTCACAATGTGACAAATATGGAAATATATTTTAAAGAATTGTATGTATTTAAACTATCAGAATGCTTGTCTTGGGGAGGGAAGAGGTAAGGGAGAAAAATTTATTGAAACTATCTTTACATGTATTTGGAAAAAAAAATATTCTTAAAATTAATTTTTAAAAAAATCAGCAAAAATATGCATAGTTAAGCAAAAAAAAAAAAAAAATCCCACATTGACTATATGTGTCTCATTCTGCATCTGAGGCCATCACCTCTGCTTGGAGATGGATGACATTTTCCCTTATAGAATTGTGGTTATTTCATTGATCAGAACTCTTAGATCTTTCAAAGTTTATTATTTTTACAATATTTTATAAATTTGATTCTGTTCACCTCACTTTACATAAGTTTAATGAAACCATCCTTATCATTTCTTAGGGTACAATGATGTTTCATTACATTATAGTTGTCAGATTTAGGTAGCCCAGTTCCCTAGTGTAGCCTGAACCAAATTAAAATGCGAAATTAAAATTGGGAGATGTTACCAAATTAAAATGCGAAATTAAAATTGGGAAATGTTTAACAAAATAAATAAAAATACAATGTAACACGATGTTAATTTGAGGTTTCTGTGTCAAAATGCTGTGAGTTCCCAAGAATCCCTATTTGAATGTGACACAACTACATTTATATTCATATGATTTGTTCTCTTACACCATTTGATAACTTGCCCCTTAGTTTTCAGTTCTTTGCCTCTATAAAAGAATAACTGTAAATATTTTTGCACATATCCTTTTCTTTATCTCTTTTGGGGTATAAATCTAGTATTGGCATTGTTGTGTCAAAATATATGCACACTTTACCAAGTTTTAGCTAGTTCCAAATTGCCTTCCAAAATGGAAGGACCAATTGGGCATTAATGTGTTTTTTTTTTCCTGCAGCCCCTCTAATTATCATTTTCTTGTTTTGTTAGCTTTGTCAATCCAATAGGTGTGAGGTAGAACTTCATAGTTATTTTAGCTTGCATTTCTCTCATTAGTGATAATGGAGCATTTTTTCATACAGCTATAGATGGGCATATTTCTCGCTTTACAAAACTGCCAATTTTTATCCTTTGATTATTTATCAATTGGAGAATGGCTCTTGATATAAATTTAAATCAGTTCCTTATTGGAAATGATATTTATTAGAGAGCCTTGTTGCAAAAAGTACTGTGGAGGTCCTTTTGTAAGTTTATATAAGATTATAAGCTGCTTCATTCTACATTTTTAGTTTTTTGATGCATGTAGATCCGTAATCTCAGTAATATGGCCCCAAATTCCCTCCAGATGTGCAAAATAAAACTCTTTGAGTTTAATTCACATAATAGATAAAAAGCAATTACAAATTATTTAAATACAAATTAATTTAAAATTAATGAAATAAAACTAGTCTTTAGACATAACATTTTTTCATTAAAATATATTTGTGTTGGTAATTCCTCTTATTGAAATTTAGGAAAATGTTACCAATTGTACTGTTAGAGAACTATCTAAAACAACTATCATTTATGTAAGCCTATTCTAAATATTTTATACTTTTACAAAATAAAACTAGTGTTAACTGAAGTTATGATGAAGGAAATAACAGATTTATCTCAGCTTGAGTCTCATTTGAATTCTGACTACATATTCAGAAAATCTGAGAATAGAAGCCAATGAATGAATAAATTTGAGGGTCTGGGAACAGACATGGCCATGATATTTTATGCATTGGCTACTTTCTCTTGGTTTTATTTCTTAATACTTTAAATTACTGATCAGGTTATTAACAGGTGTGACTAAAAAGATAATTCCTGCACTGTCTCTGAATTCAAATTTAGACTATGTTGCTTAGCACCTATGTGATTTTAGTCAAATCTGAGTTCTCTGGGTCTCTTTTTTTTCCTCATCTGTAAAATTGGACAGCTTGCAATTTTAGTTTCTTTTGAGATCTATAAAGCTTTAATCCTATAATGTGTGAGTAATTCTAAAATTATTTCCAATTCCTAGATATTTAGAAGAATTACAAGCATGATGTGACTGATTTTAATGTTAATATCTTAAGAAAAAATTTCAGGTCTTAAAATATTAGCTCCTTAATTCATATACTATTTTCAAATATGTGATTTCTAGACTGACACTTTGCTCAATAATCAATAACATCAACAAAAAATTATAAGTATTCAATTAATTTTCTCTTGATCAGTACAGTGGATAGAATGCCAGCCCAGAAATCAGGAAGACTCAAAATTTTCCTGAGTTCAAATCCAGCCTTAGATATTGGCTGTATGACCCTGAACAAGTCACTTAACCCTGTTCAGTTTCCTCATAAGAAGGAAATAGCAAACCACTCCAGTATTTTTGCCAAGAAAACCCCACTTGGGGTCACAAAAAATTAGACACAATTGAAAAAAATGAACATAAATTGTTTAAAGAAACCTTAGTCCATCCCCCTCATTTTGCATATAAGGAAAAATGCAAAGGCCCCAAGAGGTATACAGTAAATTAGTAGCTACACTGGCACTTTAATTTAGGTCTTAAGGTTCTAGGGCCAGTATTCTTGCCATTCTATACTGTTTGTCAATAACTTATAGTTTAAACTCTTAGCAAGTAATTTGCTCATAGTAGATGTTAAAAAAAGACAACTTGAATTTGTTGCGTTGAATTAGGGTGCTTCATAGATAAGAGCTCATATAATGTAGGCATTTGTTACTTGGGTAACTAAGCTCTATAGATACCATTCAAAGGTGACTGGTCATAAGCTGAATTACCATAGTTAAGGAGGAGTAGAAGATAGTAGCATAATAAAATACGAGAAGATGACTTTGCAATACATTCAGAGAGAGAAGTGCTACCATGTGCACAACCTTCACTCTTTAATCTACCATTAAAAAAAACCATTAAAAGCTGGGCAGTGAATGACAGCAGATTTCAGGTCTATGTAAGTTGTGAAACAACAATTCATAGTGGATTTTAAGCTTACAAAGCACTATGGTAAATTAAAGTTAATTCAAATTATATGAAAACAACTCCCAAATCTATACCTGTTCTGAACTCTTGCAGTCCTCAGTCCTTGAACTATCTACTTAACATCACCAAGGAGGTTCTGCTAACAATTTATACTCAATGTATCTAAAACTGAACTTTTTCTCTCCCCCACAACCTCACTCATCTTGTTGATGATATTGAGGAGTCAGTCACCCACATTTGAAATACTGGGTACATCAGTCAGTTGCTAAATCTTACAAATTTTATTTTAAAAATATTACTCATTACCTTCTATTCACCATGACCAGTCATGTCATGTTATGCTTCCTGGGTTATTGTTCCAGTTCTTCCCTACCTCCAGGCTCTTCCTCATGACAATGTCTTTCACACTGCTGCCAAAGTAATCTTCCATATTCACAAGATAGTCTTGTTACTTTCTTTGTCAAATACTTTATCAAAAACTAATGAAAATTAGTTTTCATTGCATACAGGATATAATTCACACTAGCCTGGCAGGAGAAGCCTTCCAAAATCTCGTCCCAAGCTGTTTTTCTAACATTCTAGCTAAAACTTATTGCCTAATTTTGATAGTACCCTCTCCCATATTCATGCCTTTGTTTTTGCTCACTACCATGCCTGGAAAGGATTCCTCCTCATTACTCTCCTTGAACTTGTTTTCCATTTTATAGCAATTCCCAATTCTCTTAAAGCCCAATTTAGATGTTATATATTTCAAGAACACTTCCCTGATGTGCCACCCCACTGTCCCTCTCCCCTCACCCCCACTAGAAGTGTTTCCTTCTCACTAGAATTTCTCACACCGCTCTTTTGATCTTGGAACCTCAGACATTTATTAACTACTTAGCATGTGAAAGATACTTTGCTAAGCAACAGACTTATGTAGGTGGAAAATGACACGGTTCTTGCCCTTCTTTCTCTAATGTAGCTTGATGTTGTATAGGAATAAAGATGTCATGTGAAAAAGCACAATAACAGTATAAGGACAAAAAGATTCAAACAAAGTGTCATAAATAATTTGAGGAGCCAGAAATCACCTAATGCTGATAGAGAAGATTTTATGAATGTTATGGCACCTGAGTTGGACCTGAAGGAAGAAGGGAATTTATAGAATTGCTGAATTTGAGATTAAAGGTAACTTCAATAGCCATCTCATTTTATCCATACTCTAGAGAAATTCCCCACTAATCCTGTTAAAGGATTAGGGCTACTACATCTAGAGGCAGCCTATTTCACTTTTGGACAACTATGGGCAAGATCAGGAACAATTAGTTTTGAAAAGATATGGAAGAGCTGAGGGAAAACAGGCTAATAATGTGAAGCTTTAAATTAGTAAAGGCATTCTGGAAAGCAATTTGGACCTGAATCATCACACTCCATATTTGATATGGTTAAAGATCAACGATGAAAAGTGCACAGATACATTTATAGAATCTCTTTTTTGTAGTAACCCAGCAAATGTGATTGGAGAAGGTAATGAATGATATTCTAAAGATATAATTTATAGTATTTAGTAACTGACTGATGTATAGAATGAGAAAAAGACATCAAAGTAAGAGATGGCTTACCGTTAAGGAATGGTTAATTTGTTAATTATAGTATATGAATGTAGTGGAATATTATCATCTCTTAACAAACCTGATGGTTTCAGAGAAACCTTAGAAGACATGTATTAATTGATGCAAAGTAAAGCAATGCTGTAAAAAAGATTTTCACAACATTTTGAAGTAAAGTAACTTTGAAGGACTTGAAGTGATAAACCACAATTCCAGAAGACTGAAGATGCAGAATGAATTGAACAGTTTTGGACATGGGCAATGTTGGAATTTGTCTTATATAGATGTTTTATTTTTTATTCAGTTACAGGGAGGGAGTAAAGGTAGAGAAAAGAATTGCTTAATAATTGGAAAGAAAGTTATATGTTAAAAACTACAAAAGGCCCTCTAATCTTCACTCTACTATCTCCTCAGGCTATTATTCTATATCCTTTCCTTTCTCATGCAAATTGGAAAAACAAAAACAAAAAAAAACCTCTGCTTGCCTTCACCTCTTCTCTTTTCTACTTTTTGCAGTCTGAAACTGCTTTCTCCAGACCTGGTGATCTCTTGATTGCTAAATCTTGCTAGTCTTTTCTTAGATTTATTCTTTTTGACTCATCTGCTACATTTGACCCTGTTGTCTATACTCTTTCCTTCAGGATATTATATTCTCTTTGAGTTTTAATGATAATTTCTCCTGAAGGTCATACCATAATTCATTCCCTTTTGCTAATTCATCCTCCATATCATGCCCTGTAAATATTCTCCAAGGTTCTATCTACTCTTCTTCCTTCATACTCTCTTAGTAACCTTACTGGATCCTGAGGATTTAACTATTATTTCTCCAAAAGTGATAATCAGATTTCTATGTCCATTCCCCATTACCTCCCCTGAACTCCAGCCCTGAATCACTAATTGCTTATTGGACATTTCAAACTGGATGTTCCAGAGACATCTTAAACTCAATAGTACTGCATATGTTGTTTCCCCATACCCTCTTTCCCCAAATCCACTCTTCTTTAAAACTTTCCTGTTCCTGTTGAGAGCACCACCATCATTTTAATTTCCCAGAGTTAGTAACCTTGCATTATTCTGGAATCCTCCTTTATCTTGTCATTTAACCATGCTCTCCACTCACAGTTACTATTTTAATTCAGGCCTTCATCACTTCTCCCCTAGATTATTTCAATAAGCTTCTAATTGGTGTCCCTATCTTAAGTCTCTCTCCATTCTAGGCTATCCTATGCATCACCTTGTGATACCAGATTTCACCAACTCTGGTGTCTTCCTATTGCCTCTTGAATAAAATATAAATTTTGCTAAGGCAATTGGGGTTAAGTGACTTGCCCAGGGTCACACAGCTAGGGAATGTTAAGTGTCTGAGATCACACTTGAACTCAGGTCCTCCTGACTTCAGGGCTGGTGCTCTATCCACTGCGCCACCTAGCTGCCCAAAATATGAATTCTTAAAACAATCTCTAATTCAGCAGCTTGATCTGAAGTCAGGAAAACTTATCTTCCTGAGTTCAAATCCAGTCTCAGACAATTAATTCCTAGTTGTGTGACCCTGTTTACCTCAGTTCCTTATCTGTAAAATGAATTGGAGGAGGAAATGGCAAACCACTCCAATGTCTTTGCCAAGAGAACCCCAAATTGGGGTACAGAGTCATACAGCTGAAATGACTGAACCAGAAAATATTTCCGACCTCATGGGACATTACTTCCCTTCTTGCAGTTTGAGATCCAGCCAAATTATCTTTCTATTTTGTACTTAACATTCTGTCTCCTGTCTTTATATCTTTGTACTGGCTATTCCTGATCACCCCCTATGTTTGGAATGCACTCTCTTTAACTTTACCTAGCACATGCATCAACTTCTACATGGAGATTTTCCTGATTCTCCCAACTGTTAGTGTTGGACCAACCTTGCATTAATATACATTGCATCTGCTATGTATATATACATATATGTGGATCCCATGAAATACATGGAAATTATACATAATATAAATTATGTGTTTATAATGCATTTATATATATGTATATTGTGTACATATATGTGCATTTATATTTGTCTCCCTTATTAGATTATTATAAGTAAGCTTATCATGAGTAGGAATTTTTTTTTATATGCATATTCTTAGTACATAGTGCTGTGCCTAGCCCATAGTATATACTTGTTTAGTTGTATCTGACTCTGCCACCCTATTTGTTGTTTTCTTGGTAAAGATACTGGAGTGATTTTCTATTTCCTTGTTCAGCTCATTTTACAGATGAGGAAACTGAGGCAAAAAGGGTTAATTGGCTTGTCTAGGGTGATGCAGCTAGTAAGTATCTGAAGCTGATTTTTAACTCAGGTCTTCCTGACTCCAGATCCAACACAGCATCTAGTGCTTAGTAAATATTAATTGATAATATTTGTTCCAAAAATGGCTTGTGGAAATTAGATAAAACATTTATTTAGCATTTAGTGTATTAGACATTGTGCTATACAGTTCCTACCATTAAGGATCTTATATATTAATAGGAAAAGACAGTTCATAAATAGTAACTAAAAAGTTGGAAGGTGGGGCTAGGGCATAACTGGAGTAGTGATCCATGTAGAATAGGAGTGGTAAATGTCAGGCTCGTGAGCCATATAATTGTTTGCTGAGGCAACTGCAGGCAGCAAGCTAAAAGCGAAGTATAACAACCTTCTACTGTTTGAGTTCTATATTTTAATAATTTTGTATGGCCTGTGAATGGTGTTATATATATCCAAATAGTTCTTGCCAGAAAAAAGGTTCCCACTTCTGATGCAGAATCATCAGTTAGAAGAATGAGGCCTCAGGATTCAGGAGAGGAGGAAGAGGAGGAGGAGACTGCAGGAGAAGATTGGAGAAAAGCTTCTAGTCCAGTTTTACTAGAAGGTAGAGTGTATGAATGAGAATCAAATGAAATATGATCACAAAAGGAAGATAGGGGCATAGCAAAGAGTTTGTGGGTTTTTTCCTAATAATCACTGGAAGTGCCATTGAAGGTTTTTTGAGTAAGAGCATGACATGGTTAAGACTTTCACCTTAAGAAGATGATAGGATTAAGGATTTAGATCATAATGGTTCTTAGTATGTAGACCTGGGTAAGGAGCCTTTTTTCTGCCAAAGGTCATGTGAATATTTATGGCATTATGGACCATACAAAATTATCAACAACTCAAATAGTGGGAGGTTCTTGTCACCTGCAATTATATTGGTAGGTCTAGGACAAATGATTTTATAAGCCTTATATGGCCCATGGGCAAATGTTCCCCATCCCTGATCTAGATGAGCCTGGAGTCAGGAAGGCTTCAAATACTTACTAGCTGTGTGACCCTTGGCAAGTCACTTAATCTCTGTTTGCTTTAATCTACCAGACAAAGAAATGGCAAACCACTTCAATATCTTTGTCCAGGTGCTATGATCCAGGGAATCACAGAGTCAAGACACGAGTGAATGAGCGAGAAATGAAATAGCGGCCACAAAATTATACATAAGGATCCCTGAGGGTCACATATCAACTTAGTGACATAGTAACATTATGTTCTATGTACACATGAATGTGTATGTGTGTATATGTGTATTTGTTGTTAAATATAAGCTAATAAATTTAAATCTGGTTGGAGTGAATTAGAAAGGAGTTTAGGTGGCCTGAGGACAGCATGTTAAACAAATGTGTTTTGTACTTTGTAGATTAGGAAATGGAGGTCTCCAGGAGGTTAGATTACTGTACAAAGTCACCCAGATAATAAGTTTACTGTACAAAGTCACCCAGATAATAAGTATCAGGTGGGTTTTTAAATTAAATCTTTTGACTGCAGAGTCAGAAATCTAGTCACTGTACTACATCAGGCTTGTGCATTAGGAAGATTATTTGGGCAGCCATGTGAATGATAGATTGGAAAGGAGAAGGGAAAAACAAGATCAATTAAGAGATTTTTATAAGTTATTTCTAGACTTTTCCACTCTTCCCTATCTTAGATTATAAACTCATTGCAGTTTGAGACTTGGTAATTTTTTATCTATGTATATCCAATGCCTAGCACAGTGATTTTTATAAATAGTAAGCACTTCATACATTTTAAGAAATTAAATGCTACATAATTAAACATGTATAATAATATATTAAATTGCTTATTGTCTCAGGGAGTAGGGCATGTGAGGGAAGGAGAGAGAAAATTTAGAACTCAAATAAAAAAATGTTAAAAGTTGTCTTTACGGGGCAGCTAGGTGGCGCAGTGGATAGAGCACCAGCCCTGAAGTCAGGAGAACCTGAGTTCAAATCTGGTCTCAGACACTTAACATTCCCTAGCTGTGTGACCCTGGGCAAGTCACTTAACCTCAATTGCCTCAGCAAAAAGCAAAAAAAAAAAAAGTTGTCTTTACATGTAACTGGGGAAAAACAAAATGTTATTAAAAATTAAATGATAGAGTTGCCTTTTATCTAGGACTTTAAAATAAGGTTTTTTGTTTTTGTTTTTGTTTTTTTTTATAAAGTCACCTGCTACTCTATATAGTACAAGATAGCAATATCTGAATGTATAGTTTTCTATTTTCGGTGTTTGTGTATTTTTAAGTCCAGAACATGAGAAACTTGGGAAACTAAATAGGATATTATAGCCCAAAGCCACATAAGAGATAAAAAGCAAAGTTGGGATTTGAATCCAGGTCTGATCCGAAATCTCTTTCCATCATGCCATACCACTTGAATCATCCTGTTTAGTTTTACAAGTTTAAAATTGTCAATTTTATAACCTTTCTGAACTTGTTTGCTTATCTGTAAAAATGAGTGGATTGAAGGGACTCTAAATTTTCTTCCAGATCTAGTTGTGATTCCATGATATAAGATGTGGCAAAATGATAGATTATAACCTTAGTTCAGGGAAGGAATATAATGAAAACTGTCTTGTTTTTGACATTGAATAGAATTCTAAATAATGGCTGCTTTTAAAAGACATTAAACAGTTATCATACTGTTAGAATTTTAGAACTGGAAGGCGCCTTAATAGTTTAGCTCATTTTATTTTACATATGAGAAAAATGGAATCTCAGAGATATTAAGCAAGTTGCCCAATATCATGTGTCTAGTTAGTGGCAATGCTGGTAGCAAAACTTGAGCTTTCTGACTCAATCAACAAGTATTTATTAAATGTTTACTTGGCACTGGGCCAAGCTTTGGGGATACAGAGAAAGGCAAAAACAGTCCCTGTCCACAAGAAATTTCTCAAGTAATAACTAGATACAAACACACTTAAAAATACGAGGCAGGTGAGGAACACCAGTAGTTAAGAGAGACCCAGAAAGGCCTTCTTTAGAAGAGATTTGATTTGAGCAGAGCTTGGAAAAAATTCAGAGAAACCAAAAGGTGGAGGTGAGAGGGCAGAGCATTCCTGGCATAAGGTGTTTGTATGGGGACAGCTAGTGCAAAGGTGAAGAGGAAGTAGATGGAGTATTCTGTTTGAGAAACAACAAGGAAGCCAATATAACCAGCACGTAGAATACATGAAGAGAAGGTGTAAGAAGACTAGAAAGGTAGAAAGGGCATATGGTATGAAGAGTTTTAAATGCCAGAGAAATTTTTATTCGATTCTGTAAGTAATAGGGACTGACTAGAGCTCACTGATCAAAGGAATGATATCCAAGTATCCTTTCCATGATATTTTGTTTCCTTATAATTGG
>JAJPUD010000163.1:104363-135251 GCA_023553655.1 Myrmecobius fasciatus | reverse complement strand
ATAAGTAAATAATAGTTGAAAATGACTCCTTAATTGTGACTCTAGGTGCCTGGGAACATGGTGGTACCCTCTATTGAAATAGTGATATCCAAGTATCCTTTCCATGATATTTTGTTTCCTTATAATTGGTTCTCTTTAGATAAGTGATGCAGCACAATAATATTAATAAATTAATGTTAATAATTAAAAACTAATCAATAATATTAATTTAGCATTTGGTGTCAGAAATAGTTTGGGCTTACATGTGAGCTTGTGGTATTTCTATTGAATTTGTAAGTAATTTAAAATTTTAGCTTTCATGAGATAGTTGTATTTATGGGGAAGGGGGAAATTATAGCCAACATACACACACAGGAATATTTAGCTATAAATGGCAACTCTATGCTAGGTCTATAGTCTTTGACCATGAAGTAATATTCAAGCAAAGAGTAAATCTATGATCCTGATCTCTTTATCATCAGCTCCAATTAACTGTGGCTTTGAGCTTGTTCATCCGAGTGTTAGGTGATCATGGCATGTCATTCACATTTCTTTCCTTACTTTCTCTTCTTTTACTTGTTTCAAATGAAGAGGTAATCCTTGCCACCACTAACCCCTCTACTTATACCCTGATCCCATTTCATCTTGTTGGAGATTCTCCAGCAGATTCCCTCTCCTTCATCACATTCTCTCACTAATAATCTTCCTAGCAACTACCATGTAGAAAAAACACCCTATCTTTCCCATCTTTAAAAGCCCTCACTTGATCCCATCCATTCCTGATAGCTATCTTCTGATATCTCTCTTCTTTGTAGTTAAAATTCTTAAGAAAGCAATCTATAAATGGTGCTTCCACTTTTTGTTCTCTTTTTCTCTCTTCCTTTGCAGCTTGATTTCTGACCTCATTATTCAATTGAGACTGGTCTCTAAATCTATGTCCTTTTTTCAGGCTTCAAATTTCTTGATCTCTGTGAAGCCTGTGATACCATGCATCTCTATTTTTTTTTTTTTTTTTGCTGAGGCAATTGGGGTTAAGTGATTTGCCCAGGATCATACAGCTAGAAGTGTTAAGTGTCTTAGGGCTAGATTTGAACTCAGGTCCTCCTGACTTCAGGGCTGGTGCTCTATCCACAGCACCACCTAGCTGCCCCCAATCTCTATTTCTTAATACTTTCTTCTTTCAAAGATTTTAGGATCCTGTTATCTCTTATATACCTCTTTGACTCTTCAGTCATTAGTTACTTAGTCCTTTTCAATCATCCAGGTAATACCTATTAACCTTGGATGCTCCAAGCCTTTGTCTCCTTTCCCAATATTGTGTCATTTGGTGAGATTAGCTCCAATTCAATTACTATATTTAGATGATTCTCAAATACATTTATTCAGCCCTAAACTTTGTTTCTGATCTCTAGTCTATCTTCAGTTACCTATTAGGCATCTTGAATTAGATGTCCTGTATCAATCTTAAACTCAGGATATCCAAAAGTGAACTCATCTCTTTTAATAAACCCTCCCCCCTCTTGTGAGCTTCTCTATTAAGGTCACAACATTGTCCCAATTATCTAAGCTTCCAACCACATATCACTGTCATTTGCCTTTACCACATATCTAATCCTGTTACAGCATCTCTCCTATATGCTCTCTTTTCCTTTATCCCTTATCTTCACCTTTATCCCTCATACTTGCACTCTTAAAATAGCCTCCTAGACAGTCTCTCTGCCTGAAGTCTTTCCCAGATCTAATCCATCTTCTACTCAACTCCTTATTACCCTATTAATTCCAGGATCTTCTTTTTGTTTTTTAAAGCCCCATATAAACTATGACTTTTCTACCTTTCTATTCTTCTTATACCTTTCTACCCTCCACCTAGTCTTATAATTTAGTGACACCAGTATCCTTGCTATTCCTCACATTCCATCTCTCCAGTGTATTTTCCCTGACTCCCCACCTTCTACAGATTTTTTCCCACTTAATGTTAGTACCTTCAGTTTAATCTGTATATATCTTTTATATACATAGTTATTTGCATGTTGTCACTCATCCATTAGAATGTAAATTCTTTGAGGGCAAGGATTGTTTTTGTCTTTGTGGTCCCAGGACTTAGCTCAGTATGTGGTACCATAGTTTAGCACTTAAAGCCTGTTGATAGTTCAATAATCTATGATTACTCTAAAAGACTTGTAATGAAAAGTCCTATCTATACCCAGAGAAGGAACTATTGTGTCTGAATACAGACTGAAGCATTCTCTCTATCTCTCTCCTTTTAACTTAATTTTTCTTGAGGGTTTTTATTTTCATTAGGGTGGGAGATATATGTTTTCTTTCACAATTTGACTTTTATGGAAATGTTTTGCATAAATTCACATATGGTTTCTTAATTGTGGGTGGGGACAAGGGAGAGAACCTAGAACTCAAAAATCTTAAAAAAACAAATGTTAAAAAAATCTTAATGTAACTGGGGGAAGCTATAAAATAAAATAAAATAAATGCCTGTTGATTTTACAAAGCTTTAAATTTTAAGCAAAAAGTATTTTGAGGGAGAAACACAAAAGGGAAATTTGAGGTTGTTGGATGACAATTTTTATTATTTTGAAAAATATAAGACATGATGCAATTTCAGTTAACACTGATACAGTCAATCACCTAGTCATGCAACACATGAGGGTGCTTGTTTCACAACACTTCTGCCTTCAGTGATTAGTCATAAATTTCACACTATGTTTTTCACACAAAGTTTTGTTCTGACATACAACACATTCTAAGCTACAAGAATTTGCTCTTGTATTACATGTGGTTACATAGTCCATGGACACCATCCTCACCAGAACAATTGCTCATAGATTTTAGAAAGATTTTCAAATTCTATATTGATCATACCAACTGTTTGCATCATTCAGTCAAAGGAAGAAAATTAGCTCATATTGATCAATTATCTATCAACTCCTGGACCTGCCTCAGTTACAGAAATTCAGAACCACTCCCCCTGCTATAACTTGAAGACTTGCTGTTTTTTCTTAATTTGTCTAACCTGGGGTGGAGGGGAAGTTTTACAGATGTGAAACCCACTGCATAACCTCAAAGAAAGTCTGCATGTGGCTGATTAAAGCTAGTACACAATATAGGCATATTTCAGAAAAAAATATATATGTATGTATGCATGTATTTGGCAAGCATAGTTTCCCCCTTGCTTTGAGCTTCAAATATCTTTTCCACATTCTGGACAAAGGATATCATCCCTTTCAGTGAGGAAGCCACGTCCAACTAAGGACAGAGAACACTTCTTGCAGTTGAAGCAGTCATTATGCCACTGGCGTTCTTCAAAAGAGATATACTTTGTTCCTCCAAGTCCTGGTGAAAGGAAAATGTGCATAAGATGAAGGAGTAAAGACATATTGACCAGGCACTTGGACTGAGAAAGTGAAGTAGAAGGAATGTTCATCCATGGCCTTATAGCTGGGGTTAGTTTTTGCTCAAAGGAAATGAAGCCCTCTAAGCTTGACTGCTTGGTCTTTTCTATTTGTCTCTTTCCCACAAAGATATTTAAGGGAATTAACTAATTGTGACTGAAAAACATTACTCCATTAGAAAAAATAGTATTTTTATAGTATATTATAGGAGAGTATTAAGAAGTACATTAAATTCAGTAATTTAGTCAACAAATTTTTATTAAGTGCTTTCTATGTGCTAAGCACAAAGAATACAAATATAAAATATAAGTAGAGAAGAAAGAATGTTCTTGCTACGGAGTTCACATTTCTAAGGAGGGAAGACAACACAGAAAAAAAAAACTGAAAAGGAGAGAAGGATGGGGACAAAGGTACTCACAAAATACCTTTAGTTCTGAAATTCCGTATGCCATCTGGAAATAAAATACAGTGTGCTATAATTTCCAAACGGACAAAACAAATATGCGGATTGAAATTACAGAAAGGAGTTCCTTATGGGGAAAAATGATTGTAGTTTAAAGCAAAATGTCCAAATGTCCCTATAATATTTATGTTAAGGGAAAAAAAATTCACTGTTGAATAATGTCTGTGGTTCATAGAATCCTTAGTGCTGAATAACTCAGGCAGTTAGGTGGCTCAGTGGATAGAGCACTGGACCTGCAGTGAGGAAGACTCAACTTCAAATAAGTAGCTGTGGTACCCTGAGCAAGTTAGTTATATGCTCTCTGCTTCAGTCTCCCTATTTGTTGCTTGTCCTTCATTCTTGAAAAAGACCAGTGACATCAAGAAACTGATGTCTTTCTTGACTTGCAAGTGAATCAGATTTAAATAAGACAGTACTGGGTAAAATTATCAGCCTTATTCTCTCCTCCAGAGTCCAATGGCAATATGTAGATCAAGACAACTGGGATGGCCCTTCCCTATGTGTAAAATGGGAATAATATTAACACTTACCTTCAAGAGTTGTTATGTGGATCAAATGAGATAATGTATATAAAGTTCTTTGCATATCTTAAAGTGAGACATACACACACACACACAAGTTGTGATTGTTGTTCGTTCAGTCATGTCCAACTCTTCATGACCCCATTTAGGGTTTTCCTAGCAAAGATACTAGAATGGTTTGCCATTTTCTCCTCCAGCTCATTTTACACATGAGAAAACTGAAGCAAATAGGATTAAGTGACTTGCCCAAGGTGACATAACTAATGTGTCCAAAGCCAGATTTGAATTCAAGAAGATAAATTTTACTAATTCCAGGCCCAACACTCTATCTACTGTTCCACTTAGCTGATATGTACCTATATGTGTACATACATACTTATGTATGTGTATGTGTATATAGGTTAGCTATTATTACTATCAACTGCTTATGGTGAATTTTGACCATTGATTACTTCCAATCTACTATATTAAAGTATATTAATCCAAATTCTACAACTCTTAATGGATTTTAAACAATTGAAATCTCTTTTTTTTAGTATTTCTTTTCATATGAACTTATGCAGAGAAAAGCAGAGTCAAGAAAACAACATAGACAATGACTAAAACAATATAAATGCAAAGAACAACAACAAAACATACAAAAATAAAAAATAAATGTTGCAAAATTATAAAAATTGAGCATGGTTCAAAAGAAGAGATATGAGAGGATTATCCTAGGCTTCCCCTTTGAGGAGATAGACGGTCCACAGGTATCCCACATTGCATTTATTTTTAGATTTTTTCAAAGTATTGATTAGTTGTACTAATTTTTTTCATTTCTTTTTTCTTTGATCTTTAAAAATACTAATTGTTATATGAAAGGGCTCATACTAGGATATTGGGATAATGTAAAAAAGATAATAAAAATCTTAAAAATTAAATAAAAGATCACTGTCACTTTCACATATATCTTCTCTACCCTCATGAATGGCATCTCTCAAGAGGAACTAGACTAAGTTGTAATAAATAACCAACAAAGACCTAATAAGTGGTAATTTTTGTTAATTTTTGAATTTCATGGCAATGAGTGACCATATACTGACCATATATTCTAAACCAAGAATACATGGTCAAAGAATTATTTTTTCAAATTTTATTAAATTCATTAGATGTATCCCTTCTTTCCTTGAAATTGGGGCTATCCTGAAAAATCAAGGACATATGAACACCACCATTATACGGTGCCTTGAAGTTATCTAACTTACCATAGATATGAATGGTTTTGAAGTCATTTAACCATGCCTTGAGTTATGCAAAATCTAAATTAAGAGTTCAATTCAATGAAAAAAGCATTATGTATCTACTTTGTCTAGTCCATAGATACTGAGGCTGTAACCAAATTAATAAGTGTGACTAGGTTAATAAATGCTTGTTGACTGATTGAAAGAAATACAGTTTGGATAATATGTAGTTCTTCCTGTCCTCATGAAACTGAGAATAAGACATAAACATATAAATATAATATACAGTATCTTACAATAAATGCACTAGATAGGTGCCAAACAAAGTACTTTGTGAGTTTGGTTTCTCCTTTCTTGCCACTGTGGAAGAATAAAGAAAAGAGCAAATGAATCTCACTTACTCCTTTTTCAATTCCCTCATTTTTATATTTAAGGAAACTGAGGCCCCAGAGAGTCTCTGAGTTCAAATCTATCCCACTTTTTTTTTCCCCGAGGCAATTGGGGTTAAGTGACTTGCTCAGGGTCACACAGCTAGGAATTGTTAAATGTCTAAGACCAAATTTGAACTCAGGTCCTCCTGACTCCAAGACTGGTGCTCTATCCACTGCGCCACCTAGCTGCCCCCATCCATCCCACTTTTTAACACTCTATGGAACTGGGAAATTATGGAGAAGCCATTTTATCCCTGCTGTTACTTTATTCACTATGCTCCATAGGTTAGAGTCAGTGGGCAAACCCTGAGAAGAGAGAATACAGCTTCCATCTCAATAAAAAAGCCCAGAACCAGCACTGTTGATCTTATTAGGCCTGATAATAAAATAATATAGCAGAGGAGTCTTGAGGGATGGAAGTAGTCTAGAATTAATTTCTCTCTTTATGAAATTTTCTTTTTCTAGTTTCTGTCTAGAGAAGACTTCATTCTTATTGTAAAGCATATTACAAACCTTCCAAGTGCTAGATTACAGAAATGAAGATGAGGTTGTAGTGAATTCAGTATTTTATTATCCAAGACCATGAAATTTTTGTATTAAGAAAGAAATCTGAAAAAGAAACATTAAAAGGTGAATTTCAAATAAAAAATAAATTCCACCATTCCTTTTTCTTTATATTTTAATTCCAAAAGGTCTCCTTACTTACCTGGGCCTCATTTTTCTTATCTGCCAAAGGACCAGATGACTGCTAAGAAATCTATCTATCTATCTATGACAAAAAATAGTCTTCGCCCTCAAGGACCTTACACTCTAAAAGAGATTTTAATAATCTATACATGTAATACTTTAAAATTTGTCTAGCTCTTTCTAGACATTCTTTTAAACTTTACAACAGGCCATTCAGGTAGGTACTATGAGTATTTATTATCTCTTTTACAGATAAAAAACTGAAGCTCACAGAAATTGTGTTTGGCCTGTGTTCACACAGGGTTTAAGTTTTAGAGACAGGATTTTAAACTTGTACTTTTCTAATTAGGGCAGCTAAGTGGCACAATGGATAGAGTGTTGGGCCTGAAGTTAGGAAGATTCATCTTCTAGTTCACATTTGCCTCAGACAACGTGTGACCCTGGGAAAATCACTTAACTTTGTTTTCTTCAGTTCCTCACCTGTAAAATGAACTGGAGAAAGAAATGGCAAGTCACTGTCTTTGCCAAGAAAACCTCAGTGAGGTCACAGAGAAGCGAACATAACTTAAACAAATGAACAACAACAATTTTTCTCATTCTGACTACCAGTTATGCCATGTTGCCAATTTGATCCTTTGCATGTTTAGCCAACCAATTAAATATTTTTTAGCCACTAGTGCACACTGGCTAGAGTTGTGGAATTAAAAAATAAAAACAAAATTTCATTATGTCCTCAAGGAGCTATGGATTTTTCCTTTTTTTGGCCTGGACTTGGAATCTGAAGCCCAGTGAGAAACATCCACCATTCAGAAGGGTACCTACTCTGCAATTCAGAGTTTCCTGAGGAACTAAGAAGTGAAAGGATTTGTATAGGGTCATACGCTCAATATATGTCAGAGGGGGAAATCTGAATCCACTTCTTTTTCACCAGATCTATATCTTATAGATATAAAGCTTATAATTAAAAGAAGTCAACTTGACCTTGAACAGGAGTCCCATGGGGTAAAACTGCCAAGTCTAGAATCACCTGCTTTCTTTTATTTAATGTGCTTGTCATGTGTTAATAAACAGCAGTGCAGGAAATAATACAACTTGAAGTAGAAATAGTAAACTCCATGACAAAAGAATTTATAGATTAGAAGTGACTAGCTAAAGTTGAATAGCAATCTGTGGAAAGGGATAGGTTAAAGAAATTAAAGCAGGGTTTTTCTCAAAATATTAGCCTATGGCAGAGGTTTTTAACCTGGGATCCATTAACCTGGATGGAAAAAAAGTCTTCTTTATCTTCACCTATTGCTAGCTGAAACATTTCCTTCAGCTATGAATATAGGTTACAAATCATGGTAGTGTTAGGCTGTCTCAGACTACACAGCGGGTCCAAGCAACCTTAGTCTATGGTGAATAAAGTACCGGCAGTGAACAAAATCAGATTAATTTTATAAAATGCTATACTTTCAAATTTTAAGCCAACACATGTTTAAACTGACCCCCCTCAGATTTATAGGCATTTTCTGCTTAATTCAAAGCAAATACCTACCACTGATGGGGTTGGTGCACCCAGCACACTTCTTGGCATATAAATTACAGAAGCAGTTGAGGCAGTAGGCATCTTCATCCCGGGAAGTGAAACGTTGTCCAGACAGCTGTTTCTTGCATTCAGTGCAAACAAAGCATTCTTTATGCCAAGGCTGTTCCCTGTAAGTGACTCCCCCGGTAGTAATAGCCTAATAAGAAAAATGAAACTTTTTATAGGGTCAACTTCTTGACAATTGCCTTGTGATCACAAGAATAACAAACTTTCAGCTATCAATGTTTAGTCCTTTTCAGGATTCTTTCAAAGCAAGTATATGTTAGTTTTTGAAAATTTCCCTAATAGATTGCTTCACAATACTCACCTTTTCTTCTTGTAGTCTCATCACACAATTTTATTTTCCTTTTAATTCTGGGTTTTTGTTGTTGTTGTTGTTTGGTTTTTTATTTTGTTTTGTTTTTTCTTTAAAAGAGCAACTAAAGTATTTCTAGGGAATATGTTGCAGCATTCTGCAGTTTTGGGAAGTATAATCAATCTACATGCCCTTTGTGGTGGTCCTATCTTAGGGGATAGGATACAAATTCAGAAATGAAACATTCCCTGTCTGAAAGGAGCTGATTATAGTGTAAGAGATACCACTGCATTCTAGGATTTAGGGTGGAAATACTGGAGACTCCAGAATCTTTTTGCTTATAGTACTTCTAGGTTGGGATAGAGAAAGGAGGCCAGTCCAAAATCAGCCTGCATTAGAAAAATAAACTCATCATTATGATAAAGGCATTGTAAATAGCTTTTAAAAAGATCTTATTAATTTTATTGTTCAAATAGTGTGAAACTTGGGGTTTTTTCTTAAAAGAGGAGTTGCTGATCTTCTTTTAAGGTTCAGTCATTTTAAAGTTATCTTTGTGATCCAATTTAGGGTCCTGAGTTCAAATTTGACTCCAGATACTATGCAAGTCACCTAACTCTCTTTGCCTTAGTTTCCTCATCTACAAAATGAGCTGGAGGAACAAATGACAAACTACTCCAGTATTTTTGCTAAGAAAACCCCAAATGGGGTCACAAAGAGTTAGACACAACTGAAAAAATGACTGAACAACAACAAATCCTATTTCCAGATAAGGAAACTAAAGTAAAATAACTTTACTATGATCACATCACTTTAAGTGCCAGTAAGTAGTAGTACTGAAACCCAAGTCTCTTGATTTAAAGTCTAGTATTCTTTCTACTGTGTATTGTGACAGTACTACTACTAGCACTGCTAATTACTACTATTACTACTATTCCTCCTCTTCCTCCTCCTACTCCTCCTACTATCACTATCATCACTACTACCACCACCTAGCATTTATATAATGCTCTAAGGTTTGTCAAACACTTTACATATGCCAATTCATTTTGATTACATTATGATTCCTAAGACCCTTTCCAGCTCTAAAAATCTATGAAATTTGAGCCAGAGAAGGACTTAATCAGTACCAAAAGGGAGTAGAATTGAAGCTGGAAGTAGGTAGTAAGTAGTGTATGCTTTCCTCAAGAAGGCAAACTATAACATGAGCTCCATTTGTTCATATTGCCAAGGAACAATATATGAAAAAAATCACATAGCATATCAAAGAAGATTACTGGGGAATAATAAATGTCAAAAATAAAGATTTATATATGTGAAAAAATATTTGCAGGTCTTCTGTAATGGGCAGAGATAAAATATTTTTAACTTCATAATATACTAAAATTCTAGAGAACTTTGATTAAGGTGAATCTAATAAAGAAGCAATATTATAGAATAAGAAGGAAGTCAAGGAATATTAATCATGCTATATTGAGTTAAAGGCCAAAATCATCTAAAAAAATCCAGAATCCCCAGAAGAAGAAGCCACAGGAGCAAACTAATAAAATTGTGAAATGTCTCAAGGAGGGTAAAAATTACCTTCTTGCATTGAACACACTGCATTGCAAATTGCTTCTCATAGCATGGCACGCAGAAGTTCTGATCATCCTTAGGAATGAAGCTCTTAGTTCCAATTGGCTGCTGGCAGCGATGACAGATGAAGCAGGTCTCATGCCAACTATTGCCCCTGTATTCCATCTTGCGAGTACCTGTCATCAGAACCAATGACAAAATTATTATTTTTTATGTAAAAAAAATGCATAGCTCTCAATACTGAGATCTTTACCATGAAAGATTCACTGATTCAGGGACCACATCTTCAACGGTATTTATGTGCCCTGCAGGCACACAATTTCAGTTGTCAGTGAAGATATCCTTGCTACTTTCTGGGAAGTACTCCAAAGAAAGAGAAGATGGTGATAAGCTAGTCTCACAGTTTTCAAATACCAGACCACAGGCCACAGTGCTACACACAGCACTCCAAAGAGCAGTCCAACCAAATTAAAATGTAATTGGGAAATATTAACAAAACAAAAATACAAAAGAATGTAATGTTAATATATGGATTTTGAAGTCTAAGTCAATATACTACTTCAAAATCCTTATGTGTATTTTAGTGGTCTGTTTCTATTTGAATTTGATACCACTTCTCTACAAAATTAGCTAAACTAAGTTGTGATATCTCTTCTAAGTTGTTGATTGCTATGATGTCAGACAATTCAAACAGAAGACCTTAATAATTGCTGTCTTTTGTAATTTTATGTATTTTACTTTATGCATCTAAAAGCATTACATTGAGAAGGGTTTCACTAGACTGCCAGAGGATTCCATAACATTAAAATGGTTAAAATCCTCTACACTAAAAGAAACTTAGCAGAACTAAGGGGCTTTTGGTATAGAATTTTGCATATTCTTCTAGACACAGTTGATGTATTAGTTAATTTTACTGAAAGGTATTTTTTTCTTCCTTTCCTTCCTTTTCCTCTTTGTTAAAACCTTGTAGATGAATATGATACCAAAAGAAAAAAAATCAATAAAATGTAAGATTAAAAAAAGTAGGTAGCACTGTACAAGAGAAAGATTATATGATCTGGGCTTTAATCCTGGACTGTCACCTAATACCTATGCAACTTAACTTTTCTCAGTTATACTCAAGCTCCTTGAAGCAAGGAATAGTTTCATTTTTGTTTTTCTATCCCCTGAAACAGTGCCTTGCACATTGTAGGTACTTATTGTAGGTATATTTTCTTGAATTGGAATGAATTTGTGAAATGAACAGGTGATCTCTAAGGTCCTTTTAGCTATAAATATATGATATGAGATGTATAATATAGTAATGTAACATATATCATTAATCCTGTATAAATTTTACATGTAAAAACATCACATGCATATCTCATACAATGTTGTAAGAATATCACATGGGCCATCAATCAAGAAGTTATATCAGTAATCTAGGGGAGAAGTAATAAGGTTATGAATCAGGGTATAATGGCTGATATGAATGAAGAGAAGACATTTCAAGATACATCATGAGGACAGAACCATCAGGATTTTGCAAAAGATAAGATTTTTATATAGCTCTTTAAGATTTACAAAGCACTTTAGGGATATGGCTTCAGTTGACTCCAACGTTATCATTCTGGGTGACTAGGAGGTGGTGGTCACAATAGACAAAAGGAAGTTTGGGGAGAAGCACATAACATGACAGATGTTGAGGTCTATTTTGGGGAGGTAAAGTTTTTTTTTAAGATGTTGATTAGACATTCAGGTGGAAATGGGAATAGACATCTAGATGGCAGAGTGAAGTGTTGGACTTGGCATCAGGAAAACCTGAGTTCAAATCCTTTCTTGGACATTTACTAGCTATGTCACCCTGGACAAAATACTTACCCTGTCTCAGCTTTAGGTTCTTATCAATAAAATGGGATAATAATAGCAACTGCCTCTGAGAGTTTTTGTGAAGATCAAGTGTGATAACATAAATGGTAAATGAGATCATGTAAAATGCTTTGCAAATTGAGGATACTTTATAAATGCAAGGCATTTTCATCATCAGGTAATTAGTGTTGCAGGATTGGAGTTCACAGGAAAAATGGGTGGTTATGTAGCTTTGGGAAAAATCTGTGTAGAGAGTACATAGAAAAAGAGCAAAGGTTCTTGGAAGAAGCTCTAAGGAATACCCTTGGTTTAGCAATAAATCATTAACCAGCAATGGAACCTGAAAAGGAATAGTCAGATAGGTAAGAGAATTGAAAGAAAAATAGTGTCATGGAATCCGAGGGAAGAGAAAATAATAGTTAACAATATCAGATATTGCAGAAAACCTAGGAAGATGAGGTCCAAGAAAAGACTACTGGGTCTACCATCTAAGAGATCTCTGGTAATCTTAGAAAGAGTAATTTCAATAGTGATGGAGTCAGAAGCAAAATGGTAAGGGGTTGAGGCCAACTAGAAGAATTTGGCAGTGAAAGGAAGAAGAGATAAAAGTTTGGTAACTTGAGGGATTGTCATGGTCAGGAAGGACAAAGAAATCTCAGTATACACACACAGACACACACACACACACATCTTAGCAGAGAAGAAGCCATTTGAAAGGGAGAAAACAGAATTCAGTAAGATGAACTTTTGGAAGAATTGGAAAGGGTTAGGCACAAGAACACTGAAAAAAAAGAGAGGGCACCTCTTTTCTTAGATCCTGGAGAAAGAAGGATAGTTGAAGATATAGAATGATTTAAGAAGTAGGAAATTCATTAAAGATGGTCTAGTTTTTCAATAAAGTAGGAGGTAAAGTCATCTGCTGTAAGAAAATTGTTGGGATGGTATTCAATTCCTCATTAATTAAATGCTTACAATATTTAAATGCTTACAAGGAAGCACTGGGAACTTGAGGTGAGAGACATTTTTGAGAAATTTCTCAGTCAAAACAGTACTACAGGGAACAAACATAGTATACATTCAATCAGTGAAGAGTAAATAAAAAGCTTGCCATATAGCAGTGAGGGCCCAGCTTAAATAATATATATAATTTGTAAAAGACACAGTTGATATAGTGTCTGACTTTGACTATCAGTGTTCAGAAGTTCAGGAGTAGAAAAGAAGAGGGGATATGATAGGGGCGAGAATTGATACGAATGAATGAATTATGGGGAAAGACACAAGGAATTCAAGGTCTAACTACTTAACTTTAGGGTCAAGAAATGACAGACTGGGAAAACAGAAGGATAGAAGATTTGGAAATCATGTTAAGAATGATCAGAGAAGATCTGGGAGTTCATCATGATGGAGATAAAATAGTTTAAGGAAATGGTGAAATCTGTGTAACTATGCCTTTGGGAGATTATCAGAGTAGATACAGAAGTCAAAGAAATCAAACAAGTTGATTATCTCTAAGGAGCAATTAGAATGCCTCATATGGAGTCAATAAGATTCATCTTCTGAAGTTTAACTCTGACCTCAAATACTTACTACATGTATGACCTAAGGTAAATTACTTACTCCTTTTTGCCTCACTTTCTCATTTGTAAAATGAACTGGAGAAGAAAATGGCAAAACACTTTAAGATCTTTGCTGAGAAAACACTAAAATGGGGTCACAAAGAGTCAAATACAACTGGAACTGAACTTCCTAATTTTGAAATTTTGTTTTACATCATGACTCATGTCATGAGTTCAGGTCTTAGGTATTACTTCACTTACAACTCCAATTACAAGTGGTGATTGGAAAAAATAATTTCTGTGATTCAATTATTTCTGTTATTGACAACTGAAAAGTTACCTGAAAACCAGACAAATTACACCAAAACAAAATGTCAATTAGGGAACAACAGACAGAAAAGCCAAAGGTAAGGGAACATTTGACTTCTGTACTCCAGCTTTGCATTATCCTTCTTAAAATTAAGGACCTAAAATTGAATAATATACTACTACACTAACACTTTTTCAACATTAAAGATAAATTTGACCAGCATAAAGTATGATTAGGCTATTGAAATTTTACTTCTGGTTTTTTTTTTTTTTTTTTGCTGAGGCAATTGGGGTTAAGTGACTTGCCCAGGGTCACACAGCTAGGGAATGTTAAGTGTCTGAGACCAGATTTGAACTCAGGTCCTCCTGACTTCAGGGCTGGTGCTCTAACCACTGCGCCACCTAGCTGCCCCAAAACTTCACTTCTGTTAATCCAGGCCAAGAGTTTTTTTAATTTGGGGACTGCCATACCCCCCCCACACACACACACATACAGACTCATTTGAGCTCAAAATTCACTAAAATTCTAAAAACCTTTTTTAATAAACTGCATTACATCCATATGTTCCCCATATCATACTTATGTGGTAAATTTTTTTTGAACCCAAGTTTTATTAGATTCAGAATGATGATTCTAGTCAATCCAGGGTTCTTTTTGGTTCCAATTCTTTCACTCAACATGTTAACTATTCTTTATAGCTTTGTGAGACTCACAAATAGGCCATATATGTCTTTATCCAAGTTACAGACAAAATGCATTGAACAAAACAGGACCAAGGAGAACTCTTTGGGGGCACTCCATTAGACACTTCCTCTCCAGGCTGACATTAATCAACTCATCAACACTCTTTTCATCCACTTTTTCATTCAGTTCTGAATTTACCTAACTATAGATGTAACCTGCCCATTCTTTCTACCTTTGTCAACCAGGAATATCATGAGAGATTTTATCACATGTCCTGTTGAAATACAAGCATAACTCTGCCAAAAAGAAAAATGAAGTTAAATAGGTATAGAATATTATTAATAAAAAGTATTCTCTCTTTTTAATGTTAATAACCTTTTTTGTTTGTTTGTTGTTTTGAAGTTTTTCTATCTAGCCCAGTCTAGAAGTTCAGTAACTATTTGTAACCCTTACTCTACTGTTGATATGCATGGAAGTTTTGTTTGACCTGCCCCATTTCCATTGTGGGTCTGGCTGCCCTTCCTTAGCCAGCTTGGTGCCTCTCTGCTCCTGGGGTTTCACTATATTACTGACAAACTTAGTGTTTGTCATCTGCTCAGTTTTAGTCATACTGTAGCCAAAACTCCTAAATTCACACAATGCACTAGCCTCAGCCTCAGCCTTCCTTAACAGGGTTCACATACTTTTAATAACTTATTCTAGAATTTTGTCAGGAAAGTCAAGTACACTGTGGTATAATTTGAAGGATTCATCTTTCCCCCTTTTAGAAAACCAGCATAATGTTTGTCTGTCTCTATGCCTGCTACATTCTCCCTCAAGGCCACAAGATCGTAGACATAGATACAGGAAGGAATTTTAGAGGCCATCTGGTCCAATTCTCTCATTTTACAAATAATGAAGCTGAGACCCAGGAAATTAAATGATTTGCTTATGGTCACACAGTATCAGAAATGAGATTTGAACACAGGTCTTGTTCCTAGTCTAGTATTCTATCTTCTTTACCACTGTGCTTTCAAGTTAAGATGATAAATTCATTGAAAGCTGATAAAGAGACTGATATGATTTTTTTCATATTTCTCTTAAAATTTTTATGTCTATCCTTCCTAGGTGGAAGATTATTCTCTGTGGTAGAGAGAAAATAGAAGCAAACTAGAAAGTGAGTAGTTAAACAGTCTCTCCTGTATCATACTCTGTGTGTGTGTGTGTGTGTGTGTGTGTGTCTGGGTGTGTGTCCTGTTTTTATCTCTTTGTCATGTCTTTTATCATCTACTCTTCCTTATTTTTCCCTCTTGCCTCATTTTACAGATGAGAAATCTGAGACTGAAGGAACTAAACTTACTTCTCTAATGTAACAGAGCCATGTAGTGATAAAATTGAGACTCTAATCTTGGCCTCCTTATTTCTAATCCAGTCTTTCCCAATGCCATCCTGTTTTACTGATATTGTAATCCAAATCATAAATTTTCTTTTGTTTTCTCTCCTCCCTTTTTTTTTGGATCCACTTGTGTGTTCATGAGCATATGGAAGTGCCACACTAAAGCAAATCAACTATTCTGTACCTGATAGTTTTAAAAAATTGCCTGGGTCAATGAGACTTTGTCACTTATTTGTGCAGAGTGACCAGCTATTGTTTTCAGAACCAAAACTTGAAATCTCTAAGCCTTTCTGGCTTAAAGATGAATCCTCTATCCATTGTGCCATGTCCTCTTTATAGAAAGAATGTATCTGGATTCAGAAAGAATTGATGGAAGCAGATTTTATGGTGTGTGTGTGTGTGTGTGTGTGTGTGTGTGTGTGTGTGTGTGTGTATTTGCTACTGATTCTCATTTACCATATGGATGGAGAGGTCAGCAGGACTAACCATATGCTGAATGAATATTTTCTCTTCAAGAGCCTGAAATCATATTCTAGAAAAACAGACTAGAAGTCAGAGGACCTATGACCTAGTCCTGATTCTACCCTTAACCCACTATGCCACTCTAAACATTCTGCATCTCAGTTCCTCTTATGTAAAAATCAAGTCAAAAGCACCTGTTATCTGTGAAATGAAAGTGTTAGACATAATAACTATTAAGGCCCATCCAGTTCTCAAATTTTATGATTTAAATATTCACTTGCATTCTGAGCTAGCCCATCTGGTGTATGGACCATTCTCTTCAACATGACTTAGAGAAGAAATATGGCCTATATTTCTTCTTATAAAAATTAGCTCTGACATTGGGTAGTTCTTTGACAGTGGTTAAATTATATCACCTTCTCTGAGCCTCTGTTTTCTTACTTATGAAATAGGGATAACCACTCATTCTTTCTGACTCAGGATTATTCTGAGGAAAGCATTTTGTAAATTTTTAGAGCAGTTATAAGGGAGAATAGTAATAATTTCAGGCAGGAAATATCTTTTCTCTGTTTTGCAGTGTCACCACTAAACAAAGAACTCTCACATATACTCTTTTCACTTGAGATTTTATCCATTCTAATAGCTTCAGCCATCATCTCTGTAGGTATGGACAATGCCCAAAACTGTATCTTCAGCCTTAGTCTTACCTGTTTTCCAGTTTGACATTTTAATTTACTTCTTGTGCATCCCTTTTTAGATATCTTGCTATCATGTCAAATTCAACATGTCTGAAAACAAAACAATCTTTCTCCCTTAAAACAGCTGCTTCTCTGGACTTCCTATTTCTCTTAGGAGTACCAACATTCGCCTAACCATCCAGGTTTACATATACTTTGAAATTATCCCCAATTTTCCCATCTTCTCCCATCAGCAAACTTGGGTGTAGTTCTTTAATATTTTTTCCTCAGTTTTGGGCTGACCTTCCTATTCCCACTCCTATTACCTCAACTAGAGCCCTCACAATTATCTCATTTTGTATTATTGTAATAGTTTCCAAAGAGGGTTCTTTGCCTTCAGCATCTCTTTCATCTATTCTATACATCACTACTAGGTTAATTTTTTGTAAATTGATGTCATTCTTATGTTTTAGTAATACCTTCAGTAGCTTCCTAATACCTACAAAATGCAATCTTCTCAGAATAGTTCTCTGTAATCTGGTCTCAGTTTACCTCTCTTGTCTTACATTCTATTTATAAGTAAAGAAAAAATTTGATATTTATTTGAAAAATTTTGAGTTCCAAACTCTCTCCCTATTAGTCATGTAGTAAAAAACAAAACAGATCAAAAGAAAAAAAATACCAAAAAAACCCCCAAAGAAAGTAAAAATAGTATTTTTCTTATCTTCAGACTTAATGAATTCTTTCTCTGGATGTAAGTAGCAATTTTCCTCTTCATGAGTCTTTTGGAGTTGTCTTAGATCACTGTACTGCTGGGAATAGCTAATTTATTTATAGTTGATCATTGTACAATGTTGCTATCATTGTGTACAATATTATCCTGGTTCTACTCATTTCACTTTCTTGCCTTAAATTCTACTATTTTCTTACACAAAAGCTCAGTTCTTCATTGATCTGTTGCCAAAACATTTGCCAGATGTCTACTACATAAGTAATATTGTTTTAGGCATTGAAAGAAATATCTCATTATCCCAGCTATCCAAGCTCAGAATGAAATTTTTGGGACATCCTTCACCTTCATCTAGGGAGGAAGCTCGAGTCAGCTCAAACTGTTCTGGTAAAATCACCAAAATCAATTCTTTTTTTTTGCTGAGACAATTAGGGTTAAATGATTTGTCCGGGATCACATAGCTAGGAAGCATTAAGTTTCTAAGGCTGGATATGAACTCAGGGTCTCCTGACTTCAGGGCTGATGCCCTAGCCATGTGAAATCCAATTTTAATATTTTCAGTGTATTTATACCTTGGACAAACAATATAAGTCAAAGGTTGATTTACCATTTTTTGATTGCCTATTCTCAAGAAAGTGATGGAGAAAATATTAATAATTCAGACTACATTTAAAAGTGTATGTATTTTTTTTTTGGGGGGGGGAGTTGTTAAATACTTACTGGTACCTTTCAGATCATTCTACTTTACAGTGATTTCTCCATCCTCTAAACTCTAACATAATTTATTTGGTGTTTATCATATGCCATTTTGTAAATTGCTTTTGGTCCAGATGTATGTATGGTTTTTGGGGTTTTTTTTGGGGGGGACAGTATCTGGAGATCTTTTGGTGTAGAAATTCCTTCCATTAAGATATCAAAAATTCCTCTATAACTTTAGTCTTCAAAAGTCACCTGAGGGTTTGAGAGTTTAAAAGATTTACACATGGTCATATGGCTAGTGTGTGTCAGTTATAAAATTTGAACTCATATATTCCTGACTCTGACTTGCTTATCTTCTGTGACATGCTGCTTCTGTAGTGTTATCATTATTATATTTATTTATCAAACCGGTGATTCCGTTGGTTTAAGGAGCTCTGGGTAAAAACCCCCTTTACCAGGGCAAAAAAAAAAAAGCACTTACTCCACAACTTTCAATCTAATCTAACCCAACAGACATTTCATGAAGTGGCTACTATGTGTAGGGCTACAAAAATAAAAGAAATAACAAAAACTCTCTTTCCTTTGGGGCATCTTAGGCAGCTAGGTGGCACAGAGGCTAGATTGTCAGGCTGGAATCAGAAAGACTTCATCTTCCTGAGTTCAGATCTGGTCTCAGATACTTACTAATTGTGTAATTGTATCTGGTCAAGTCATTTAAACTTGATTGCCTCAATTGCCTCATCTGTAAAATGAGCTAGAGAAGAAAATGGCAAACCACTACAGTATCTCTGCCAAGAAAACCCTAAATGGGCTCATGAAAAGTTGAACACTACTGGAAAAAAAAACCCAAAAACCAAACCACTATTGAACCTCTTTCTTTTCCCTCCATCCCCACACACCAAGGGATTTCACATTATTTTGAGAAAGGTTGAGGGGAATATAATATGAACACAAATTTGAATAGGTGGGAGATAGCACTAACAACTAAGGGAAACTGTTAGATGATTAACCATTCCTTGATGGAAGGGACCCCTATCTCATAGAACTTTTTGTATTCCTAGCATACAGCATGGTGCCTTGGTCCTAGTAAGTACTCCATAAATGTTCATCAATTTTTAATGGTATTCATAATGATAAGAAAACATTGGATTAGATTTAAAGTAAATATGTCAAGAAACTTTAATTAAAGGGTTCCTGGGAATCTTCAGTTCCCTCCCCCCCCTTTTTTTTGCTGTCAGGGAATGGAAAAATTGAATCAAAATCAAAATCAAAATTCAAATAACCTTGAACTGAATCTGTAAGTAAAAGGTTTCATTTGGAACTAGCCTAAAAGTACATAAATGCTTTGACTTCTATTTTGATAGCACACTAAACACTAACTATAACTGCTTGCAAAACCTCAAATATTTCTACAAATATGATACAGACATTCTGGCTCTACCTGGCTATATTTGGGAAATACTGGAAAACACTTATTTGTAAGATGAATGTTTGAAAGCAAATCTCTTCCACATGGAAATATGTTTGATTTAGACTGAGGAAAACTAATTTTTAAAAGGTTAGAACAAAATGAATGCTTAATGGGTAATGTCATTATGAAACTAGCTTCCAAATAGAACTTTACTCCTTATAACAATTTATACCAGCCAAGAAGAGATCTGTCTTCCTCTCTTTTAGAAAGAAGAAAACCTAGGTTTTTTAATACCATGGGTAGGAAATTATTATTTCTGTCTTTGGTTTCTCATATTAAGAGGAAGTTGCTTTCAACTTTTGAAACAGGGTCTCAGAGTAGGACAAGGAAAATTATATAACCATAGTAAATTATTAAATTTTGGACTAAGTTTTCTTTTTTCTTTTTTTAATTAAACTTTTTTATTTTCAAAACATATGCATGGATAATTTTTCAATATTGACCCTTGCAAAACCTTGTGTTCAAAATTTTCTCCTCCTTCCCCCTACCCCATCCCCTAGATGATAAGTAATCCAATATATGTCAAATATGTTAAAATATATGTTAAATCCAATATATGTATACATATTTATTACAATTATCTTGCTGCACAAGAAAATATCAGATCAAAAAGGAAAAAAATGAGAGAAAATAAAATGCAAGCAAACAACAACAAAAAGAGTGAGAATATTATGTTGCGTGATCCACATTCAGTTCCCACAGTCCTCTCTCCGGGTGTAAATGGCTCTCTTCATCACAAGATCATTGGAACTGGCCTCAATCATCTCATTGTTGGAAAGAATCATGTTGGACTAAGTTTTGTTTGTCATTTTGCTTTGTTTTTTTCTGAGGTTAAGTGACTTGCACAGGGTCACACAGCTAGGGAATGTTAAATGTCTGAGGTCAAATTTGAACTCAGGTCCTCCTAACTTCAGGGCTGGTGCTCTATCTACTGAGCCACCTAGCTGCCCCTGGACTGAGTTTTAAAGAGAAGTTGCAGAATCTCAATGTCATTTGGCATCGAAAAATTTCTTCTAGTTATAAGAAGTGATTTGGGGAACTTCTAAATTGGTGAATTCCCATGGAACTGGATTTCATCTTGAGTACTTGCTCAGGATATTCACAGGAAATTCCCGATGAGTTCACCAGCACTTTGGAGTGTAGGGAATTAACAATATATGACCAAGAGTCAGAGAGTTCAGACTCTTATTGAAGAAACATCCTTTCTGAACTGAGTCTATAAGACATAGATAATTCTACCTTCCTTCTCAATTTAGGCTAGTTTTCTCTCCCTTGAACTTCCAGTAAAGAGAGTAAAGGGATTTTCTCCTTATTCTTGTAGATCAAAGAAAAAAGGAAAGGTTGTTTTAGCAATCATCTGTCTTCGCTGATTACAATTCCTCCACTCTCAGTTATTAGTCATCTTTAGTTCAACCCCCCTAGTCAATGGGACTCAATCAGCAGTTCCCTGGCCTCTCCTAGCATGTCCCTCAGCCAGAGTCCAGCTCCACAAAAAGTGTTCTAGTCTAGTTATTTAACGGTTCTCCTTATCATCTCTGGTCTATTTTTTTTAATCTTAATTTTGATGCCTGCTGACCAAAGGCAGGACAGATGTGATGATTTCTCAAACCTCATGGCTCTAAGGCTTTTCAAAATTTACTCCGATTGTTATTATGTCTGAAAGTCTAGTCTATGTTGGTAAGTTATATAGGGGACAGGTAGGTGGCATAGTGGATAGAGCCTCAGTCCTGAAGTCAGGAGGACCTGAGTTCAAATCTGGCCTCAGACACTTAACACTTCTTAGCTGTGTGACCCTGGGGCAAGTCACTTAACCCCAATTGCCTCAGCAAAAAAAAAAAAAGTTACATAGAGGTAGTGATGTGAGTGATGGTGATTTCATTTAAATAGCAAACTCTGAGAGCAATAAACTTCCCTTATCAATTCAAATTGTCATCTCTCCAACAGTCTTAGAGACTTATAGTATACTGAGATGTTAAGTGACTTGTTCAAAGTCATGAAGCCAGTATGTATGTTAAAGGTAGTACTTGCAACTACTCTTTTAACTTTGAATCTGGCTCTCACACAGTAGTAATGATTTTTGAGGGAAGAAGGGTTACCTCTCTCAACCTTCATCCAATTATATCAGCCTCTAAACACTCTCAGGCTTATCATCTTCTTCCTCATCAATAAACATAAGATTTCATCATCAAAATTCAAATATTAGTGGAGGATAAAAGAAAGAAAACAACTTGATTATAAAAATGTACTTAGATGGCTTGTGCTTAACAATTAATTGCTTGGTGTTATCATTCCTTATTATTATTATGCATGGAAATCATGCATCCATTAAGAAAGGTACTGTTCCTAAAGAGCATGACCCAGTAAACCCCACCTGATTTTTCTGGGTGCTTTAACTACTTCTCTGTAATAAAAAACCATAAGCAAAAAGATGTAACTAGTCAATCTGTATATACCCCTGGACCAAAAACAATGTACTTGGCAGATCTAGGTTACTTTCATATAAGGGCACAATGTTAGGATTATTAGACTCTTTCATTTGATTACTTGATGGAATTCAATTAATCCTCTTTTATTTAATCCATTTTCTGAAATAGAAAGCAATATGTCCTGACCTGGCATGATTGTCTTCTTGCACTCTGAACATTTGGAAGAATACTCATGGGAGTAGCATTCAGTACAAAGGAGATGCTCATCTTTGGCAGCAAAAGGCTTGTCCACCAGAGAGTTCTTGCATTGGAAACAATGAAAGCAACTCTCATGCCAGTGCCGATCCTTGTAGGAAAGGTCCTGCAGAAAACCAAACCACAAAGAAAATGGTGAATATTTGGCAGAATTAAGAGTCAAAGAACAATAAAGACCTCTGAACACAAATTTCTAACTGGAGTTTATAGTACAAACCTCTGATGTGAAACAATCAAATGTCCAAGATAAGGATAGAAATTGATGGGGTTTTTTTAATCCCTGCCTGACTGCTGAAAAGAGAGTAAAATTATTCATTTTAAGTGTCCACTTAAAATAACACTTTAATTTTGATCAACACACTGACCAAGAACCATTCCAGAGGATCAATGATAAAGGATGGTAGTGACCTGCTGACAAAGTAGTAATGGATTTAAGATACAGAATGAGACACATTTTTTTGACATAGTTAACACTGGAATTTTTTTTTACTACATTTATTACAATGGGTTTGCTTTACTTTTTTAATGGGTATGGGTAGGGAAAGAGAGAAAATAAATACTTGCTAATTGAAAAAAATAAATTAAAATTTAAAAATAAAATAGCATCTCAGTTGGATTTTTAAAAAACAAACAGAACTTTACTTAGGAACCTCATTTTTTTAAAGTAAATATAATGTATCAGTCTTCATGATGGATAACATCTGTAATGCTGACAATTTAGAATACATTTTTCATATTTGGGAGGACCATTAAAGCTCTTTGGGGCCAAAAAGCAAAGATAATTTACTAAATTGCATTCTTTTGTCTTGAAAAAGGTAATGCATAGTACAAAAGTCAGATTCAATTCTGTCCTGCCTTCCTCTTATGATTGATATTTTTTTACATTACTTTTTCCTTTGGGTTTTTATTCACAACTGACCAGAAACTATTTATTACTGAAGAGACAGAATGATGAACTAGCAGCAAGTTCTCTCATGATGCTTTCTGTTTCCTAGGTGACCCAAGTTACTAGACAATAGCAAAGGCTACTTGTTGAAAATATCCCTCTCAAGGCATTTCTGTTACTAAGAATTATTAAGAGGAGTCATATTGAAAAACTGCCATGTGTAAGAAGGTACCCCAAAGCAACCCACTTTCCCTGTCTTTCTCATATATAGAAGGTGCTTAGATATATAGAAAAAGAGGACTGGCTCTGGATTAAGAGGTCTAAGGCTTAAATCCAGCTTCTCACACTACTTAGCTTCCCTCAGCCTCAGTTTGCTCAAATATAAAATGAAGAGGATGGATTAGATGGCCCCCCAAGTCTCATTTAGCTCTAGATCTATGAGTTAGTTGGGGTGGAGGAATGCTAGAGTATAGAATTTTGAATTGTACTGACTTGGAGACAAGAACACGAATTTGAATGAGGCTATGTTCCAGATTGGAACAGAACCATCTTGCTGAGATATAAACTAAAGCAAATTCATAAATGCATTTTTTCTGATCTATAGTCCAAACCAGAGGCTTATTTACAGAAGTTTGACCATCAGGTTATCACTTTTTTCTCAGTCCTAAAACACATGAAGACTGACCTAAGTAGGCATGAAAATTTTGGGATCAGCATTGGTCCTAGGAGCACTATACCAAAGAAATAACAGATCTTTTGATAAAGGTAAACCAAACTGAAGTCAATTGGTTTGGTTTTCACTTACAACTTGGTTTAGTTCAAGCAATCTGAAAAATGTTAATACTTTGCAAATATGATTTTTATTACCTGCTATAGCAGTTGGGGTCCTGGATAAAGTTTAGGATGGGCTTCAGAATAAGGAAAGGCACTAGGCCAAGTCCAGTATCTGACACACATAGTCTTATCTTACTATGGGCAAGACACTAAATCATAAGTACTATCCCTTCAGCTCTTTCTAGATACCTATGGAATACACTATACTGTACAGATGGCTGGCTTTGGAGTCAAGAAGACCTGGATTCAAATCATACCTTTGATACATATCAGTTATTTGACCCTTAGAAAATTATTTAACCTTCCAGTGCCTCTAGGCAATTCTTTTTTCCCCTGAGGCAATTGGGGGTTAAGTGACTTGCCTAGGGTCACACAGCTAGGAAGTGTTAAATGTCTGAGACCAGATTTGAACCCAGGTCTTCCTGACTTCAGGGCTGGTGCTCTATCCAGGCAATTCTAATAGTATAAATGACAGATGACTATAAGGTTGTGTTGCTTCCCCATCAAATATTTGTTAAACCAATAAAATCATAGGTCTATACAAAAAAAATCAAAGGAACAATTCCATTAACTAACAATTTTATATATATGAACATATATCTTTAAAAGGATAAACCTTACCTGTCATCTAGGGGTGGAGGGGTGGGGGGAAGGAGGGGAAAAGCTTGGGGAAAAAAAAGTTTTTGCAAAGGTCAATGTTGAAAGGTCACTCATATGTTTTGTAAATAAAAAGCTTTATATATATATATATATATATATAAAAGGATAAACCTAATTCTAGTCTTGATTTTCACATTTTCCTTCTTCCCATTTTGGGAGGACACTTTTTTTTTTTTACCAAAAGTTTGAAGTAGTTGGATAAGATAATCATAAACCTGTGCCACGGCATTTTTTTAATGATGTCTCTGTACCTTTGCATATTTGCACAGGCCTGGAATACTTCCCTCTCCTCACCTCTGCATCTTGGGATCCCTCATTTCCTTCAAGATTCAGTTCTAGTGTGATCTCCTTCAAAAGAAATCATTGGCCCTCATTGAGAACGAAGAGTGAACAACAACCTTCAAGAGACCTCTTGGTTATGGGGATGTAGTTGTTGATGGCCCATTCCAAAACACTTTGCTTTTATTGTGTGTGCGTGTGTGTATGTATGTGTGTGTGTATGTGTATCCTTTATTTTTTTATCTGTGAACACACTGTACCACTTCTAATAGTATTTAAGTTCCTTGAGGGCAGGGACTGTTTCATATTTGTATTTGCAAGCCCAGCTCCTAGCACAATTCCTGACACATAAAAAACACTTTAAAACATTTACTGCTTGATGTGGCCTCTTATCCAGATCACAGTTATCTCCCGCATGATTTGGGTTCCTTTAAGGTCAATAAATGTATCATGTATTATGATAACTAGTGAAAGAAAGCAAGGTGAAGTATCTGGTTTTTGCCCCTCTTACTACAAACAAAAAGGGGAAAAGTCATGAGATGCTAGAAATTTGGAACATCATGATGCAATGTAGTATTCTACCAAATGGAAATGTATACAAATTCCTTCAGTATTCATGTCTTTCAGTCGTTGACCATAATACATCAGCAGACATCTGTGCACTCAAAAAAGGTTTCAGGTCTTGCCCTATGTGTTTAAAAAGAAACCCTCACAGGTATTTTCCTTTATTTGCATGTTATAGGCATATCCTGATGTTCATATTTCCATTTTCTTTTTCAGGAATGGTTTTGTATAAAGAACTCTGTTTTGTACCATTTCAAAGTTCTGGAACAACCAAAATCTCAAACTTTTCAGTATTACTCATTTTGCAATAATTCATTCGTTTCCCCCTTCAACAATGGACATGGGGGGGGGGAACTAGTCTCAGGGAAACAATCTTTTTTTTTTTTAATCTTTTAATTGAAAAATGCAAGTTAGATCCAATTGGGAGGAGTTGTTTTTGTTTGTTTAAAACTCTGACATTGGTGTTTTGAAAAACAGAATGACAGGCAATAGTATCTTTATCATTACTTCCATTATTATTTACATATTTTTTGTTATTTTTCCCATAGTCTCTCCTACAATCCTCCCCACCTCCTAAGTTTGCTGTTTAGTTTTCTGGATGAGATTGGAATGTGGGATTTTTTTCTGTTATTCTTTCCTCCCCATCTCCTCCATCTCATTCCTCACACAAATAATGTTCAATTTTTTGCTCTTTCCTAGGTAGATTCCTTTAGGCAGGAATCAAAATCTGATTCAGATTCTTTTGTGAGGAAAAAAAAATAAATGATAGCTTTTAATTTTTTTTAGCTGACTGTATTCTATAGGTATAGACTTCTGAATATGAATGAATTTGGGGAAATAAGCTATAAAATAGCTAGTTTATCACAATGAGGGTGTAATAAAATGGAAAATGCCCATTTGGTTCTCCTTTGGTCTCTGCTTTTTTCTAATTCCTTCTTTTGAGCCATTAAAAAAAAAAACATGGTAACAGATAAGAGACATAGTTCAATTACATAAAATAACAGCCTTCTTTCTGACCTTTTTAAGCATGTATTCTATCAGTTTTTAAATATCAGGCAAATTAACTATGTCCATCTCTCCGCTCTTTGATATTCATGCTGTACTTTTAATGCACTTGTAATCTAGCTGTCACATTCATTATTTATTCAAGATGATGAACATGCTATGTACTTTTCCCTCATTCTGTTACTTTTTAATTAGTAAGTACCAATTTGAAATATTGCACTCTGTGGCTAGTTACACATAAGGAACCCAAGCTTCCATTTTTCTGAGGCAGTATAATTTTAGATGAAGTCCATGGCCATACATGCTTTTTAATTACTTCTTACTGGGCCATAAAAAAATATAACATGCTTTACCTCAGGATGCTAATATATTAGATAATGTGCTTTTCCCCATTTTCCTAGGGGTTATTAGAAGCCTTTATCCCTCAGACTCTTTAGGGGCCTAGAAAAAAATTTTTTTTCCAGAATATCTTCTATACTTATGACCACTACAGTTTAGCACTGGATTGTTCTCAGTGCTGGTCAGGGCAGAAGTCCTGTTCAACTATTTTCTGCCTCAAATGTGTGTGGGATAAAAATACTATTCCCGATTCAAAATCATTACTCAGATATCTCTCAAAGTGAAAATTAGGAGTTTATTTGAATTTCGCGAAATTCTCCAGGACAGTCATTCTTCTCTGGGACAGGCCAAGGAAAAGAAGGAATGCCTGCTCCCCCTCTCACCTGAGCCCATACTTATAGAGAGTGAAAGGGAGGCCCACTCCCAGGACCTGCCAATCTCCAGAACAAAGCACTTCCCACCCACTCAAGACCCGAAGATATCTAGCAGACCCTTTCTGCTCTGCCTTTGATACTCTAAAAGGCCACAATTTCTCTTTTCCTGCAATAGGATTCCCAATGAAAAATCCTACCAATCTCTCACAATCATTATTCTGAGAAGTCCTCAGTTTCCCATCTCATTCAAATGTAAAGGATATTAATTATAGTTGTGCTGTTTGCATTGATAATTTAATTTTCTCTGCCAGTTCAAGTCTGGCATTCTCACTTCACAGTCTTTCCTTATTCTGTCATTTAATTACATTAATATTAGTGTAATAGAGAATCTAGTTGATAGAGCTCTGGGCCTGGAGTCAGAAAGACCCTAATTCAGAGCCAATCTCTGATACTTAGTAGCTGTGTGATCCTAGACAAATTACTTAACTGTTTGCCTCAGTTTCCTCATTTGTAAATTGAGCTGGAGAAAGAAATGGCAAAACACTTAAGTATTTTTGTCAAAAAAAAACACACACACAAAACCAACAACCAAAATAAAGTCATGAAAAATCAAATACAACTGAAATGACCAAACAACTACAACAAATAGGGAATGTAAGTGATACAATGAATAGAGTGATAAACCTGGATTTAGAAAGATCTAAGTACAAATTTTGCCTTAGACACTCTTGTGATCCTAGGAAAGTTATATAATTTCTGTCTGCCTCAATTTCCATCTCTGTAAAATGGGGATATTAATAACACCTACCTCCCAGGACAGTCATGAGAATATTGGTAAAGTACCTTGCAGATCTTAAAATGCTATTTAAATACCAGCTATCATTACTATTTGTGGAAAGAGCACAAGATTAAAAGACAGAGACGTATGGCTTTGGGCAAATCAGTCAATTTTCTCATTCTGCAAAGTGTGGGGTAAGAAGAGAGATGTTGAATTGGGTGACATCTAAAATCCCTTTCAGCTTTAAGTATATATGACTATAATTGAAACTAAACCACCTTGAACTGTGAACGGATCCAACTATTCTGGAGAGCAATTTGGAACTATGCTCAAAAAGTGATCAAACTGTGCATACCCTTTGACCCAGCAGTGTTTCTATTGGGCTTATATCCCAAAGAGATCTTAGAGGAGGGAAAGGGACCCACATGTGCAAGAATGTTTGTGGCAGTCCTTTTTGTAGTGGCTAGAATCTGGAAACTGAATGGATTCCCATCAATTGGAGAATGGCTGAACAAATTATGGTATATGAATGTCATGGAATATTATTCTGCAAGAAATGACCGGCAGAATGATTTCAGAGAGGTCTGCAGAGACTTACATAAACTGATGCTAAGTGAAATGAGCAGAACCAGGAGATCATTGTACATGGCAACAAGATTATAAGATGATCAATTCTGATAGACTTGGCTTTCTTCAGCAATGAGATGATTCAAAATTGGAACACAAGGTTTTGCAAGGACTAATGTTAAAAAATTGTCCATGCATGTGTTTTGAAAAATAAAAAGCTTTTAAAAAAAAGATGAAGCCAAAAAACAAACAAACAAACAAACAAGAAAAAGAAACTAAACCACCGTGTTTCATTTTTCCTGCTTGGCTTTCTTTGGTCATCTGAGAAGCCTAAGAAAACATCTTCAAAGAATGGATTGAAAGCTTAAAGTGATGCTATAGTCCATCTGCTCCATTCTTTTCATTTGACAGATAAAGAGAACTGAAGCTCAGAGTAATTAGTGATTTGCCTGAAATCACACAGGTAGTAACAATTCAGGCTCCCTTGCTCCAAATCCAGAGATTCTTTCCACTATACTATTTTAATTACTTGATTACTTTGAGAGGAAGTGAAAAAATTCTCTTCAGTTAGTCAATTGTTTCTTCTGTACTAATCATGTCACCTGATAAAGTATTGCCCTCCCCGTGGTGGAAAAACAGCAAAATGCTTTCTACATCCAGTGATTCATCCCCTAGCATGAGATGAGAAACCCAGGAGCAGGGAAGGAAAGGAGAAAAATATTAATGATTTACATCATTTGATGCTGGTTTGTTTATACATGTTAGCTACTCAGCTCAGAGGGTAAACCTCATGCAGAGATCTGGGATATGTTATTAGTAGGGGGAAAAAATAAATAGAAGTCCAAGGGATTTTGCCTTTTTAGGCTGAACTTCAAATTTTTTTTAAGAAAGAACCTTCAAGCAAAGCATCATAAAAACTGAAAACCATAAGGACTTCATCATGGTATCCCGTCTTGCTTATTTTGTCCTCAGCAGCCATCAAAGGAGCAGTTCAGGGTGAAGAAAATGAATTTAATAGACCTATCTTTCCTCTTGATTGCACCTTTTTCTCCCCTAAAGTAAACTAATCTGAATAGTTATTTCATTCTATGGTGATCCAGTGGCTAGCACAATTTCTTTTTTTTTTATATATGTTATAATTTATTTATTTATTATTTATTTTTATTTTATTTGCATAACATATGTGTGGGTAATTCTTCAACAATAACCCTTACATAGCTTTCTGTTACAAATTTTTCCCCCCAACTCCCCACCCCTCCCCTAGATGGCAGGATATCCACTACATGTTAATTATGTTAAAGTATTGGCAAATCGAATATATGTATACATATTTCCAAACTTATCATTGTTGTGCAAGAAAAATCTTATCTACACAAAAATATATCAGATAAAGGAAACACAATGTAAGCAAACATCAATCAAGGAGTATGAGAATGTTATGTTGTGGTCCACATTTCACATCCCTCTCTCTGGGTGTATATGGCTTTCTTCAGTGAACAATTGGAGCTGGTTTGAAACATTTCATTGTTGAAGAGAGCCATGTCCATCAGAATTGATCATCATATAGTACTGTTGTTGCCGTGTATAATGATCTCCTGGTTCGGCTCATTTCACTCAGCATCAGTTCATGCAAGTCTCTCCAGGCCTCTCTGAAATCATCTTGCTGGTCATTTCTTACAGAACAATAATATTCCATAGTATTCATATACCATAATTTATTCAGCCATTCTCCAATTGAAGGGCATCTATTCAGTTTCCAGTTTCTAGCCACTACAAAAAGGGCTGCCACAAACATTCTTGCACATGTGGGGCCCTTTCCTTCCTTTATGATTTCTTTGGGATATAAGCCCAGTAGAAATGCTGCTGGGTCAAAGGGTATGCACAGTTTGATAACTTTTTGAGCATAGCTCCAAATTGTTCTCCAGAATGGCTGTATCCGTTCACAG
>JAJPUD010000163.1:88722-99363 GCA_023553655.1 Myrmecobius fasciatus | reverse complement strand
CTGACTATCCCTTGGCAAATAAATTCCCAAATATTTTATACTATCAACAGTTATTTTGAATGGAATTTCTTTTTGTATCTCTTGCTGCTGAACTTTATTGGTAATATATAAAAATGGCTAGCACAATTTCTGCCATACATAATAGGGACTTAAATGCTAGTTTATTGATAATTGTTTTAAGTTTATAGGCTACAAAACAAAGCCATTTAAAAAAAAACCTCAGCATTTCTACTATTACTAGTAAAACTAGAGAAAAGAGAAATTCAACTAAAAAACATAAATTGCAAAAATGTTAGGGAGTTGCCCTATTGAAGAAACACATAAGGTTATATAAATACAGCTATAAAACTCTTTGAGAGGAATAAAGGAAGGCTTAAATAGGCAGATACTACTCATGGTTGGGGCCTGCTAATATAATAAAATGGCAATGCTACCTATATCAATTTACAAATTTAGTAATATACCAATCATATTACTGATAGATTACTTTTTTGATAGACAAATTAGCAAACTTAATTTGGAAGAACAAAAGATATAGAATTTTTATTATTCATTCATTTATTTATTTATTTTTTGCTGAGGCAATTGGGGTTAAGTGACTTGCCCAGGGTCACACAGCCAGGAAAGTATTAAGTATCTGAGACTAGATTTGAACTGGGGTGGTCCTGACTTCAGGACTGGTGTTCTATCCACTGCATGCTAGCTGCCCCCAAATAAAGAATCTTAAAAAGAATTTGAACATACCTATAATAGTAGTATTGTTGTCTAAATGTGTCTGACTCTTTGTGAAAGGGGATTTTCTTGACAAAGAAAACTGTAGTAGTTTGCCATTTCCTTCTCCAGCTAATTTTATAAATCAGAAACTGAAGAAAACAGTGTTGAGTAACTTGCTCAATGTCACACAACTGATAAGGATCTGAGGCTAAATTTGAACTCATGAAGATGAGGGTTCTTGCTTCTAAATAGTGTTCTATCCACTACTCTACCATAGCATATCATAGTATTACTAAACTTCAAACTAAGTTAGAAAGCAGTAATCATCAAAAAATATTTGGTGTTGATTAAAAACAGAAAAATAGATGAGCAAAAGATACTTGATGATCAAGGAATATAAGCAAGCTAAAACCATAGTCCAGTATCTGACAAATTACTAGGGGAGTAATTTAACAGGAAAATTGGGAACTGATTTGGCAAAAGTTAGGTTTAGAAGATCTTGTAACATAAACCACAGTATGTTAAACCTGATTATATAAACAAATTAGAAAAGAATGAGATCAGGCACACAAAAAAGAGAATTGTTACCAATGAACAGAGATCTGAAAAACAGATAAGGATAAAAATAATTTTGACTATATAAAATTAAAATGGCAGTATCAGGAATTGGATAGAGATTTGGCTTTAAAGCCAAAAAGATCTGGGTACTTTACACAATTGTCTAAGATTATGCAGCATGGACAACCATGTTGCAGTGCCTAGATTATCAGGTATATTGTCAAAAAGAGTCATTTTGCCAGGGTAGGGGAGGAGGGTTCAAATCTGGCCTCAGACATTTACTAGCTATGTGATCTGAGCAAATCACTTAACCCTATTTACTTCATTTCTCCATCTGTAAAATGAGCTGGAGAAGGAAATGGTAAACTACTCCATTATCTCTGCCAAAACAAAAACAAAAACACACCCCAAATGGAGTTACAAAGAGTCCAATGTGACTGAAAACAATTGAACAACAACATACATTATGAAGAAAGTGCTACATTACTTTTATAAGTTTTTCTCTGGAAGCTCCCTATGTTAATTAAATTAGATTAAATTTAAAAATTGAAAAGCTAAATTAAATTCCTACCCTAAAGTTACAAAGATTCAGTACAAATATGATCAGTAAAGATTGTGTTGACAAATATCATTTACATTATTTTTATTATGACCTTTCAAAATTGTGTTATAAAAATTCTATGAAGTTGTTAATTTTATTGGAAAAATTTGAACCAAGAAAATTTAGATTAGTAGATTGCATTATTTTAAAAAATTAATAGGGAGGAGTGTTTAACTTTTTTTAAATATTTGGTTTAAAAAAATGAGGGCTTTATTACATGCAGTTTGAAACAGTCTACATTATCATAGTTTTTTTCATGTTTGGTTCTGAAAGATGTCTATCTTACCCATTCAGAACAGCTCATTACACATTCCTATACTTAAAAGGATTCTAAATTTGTACTCTCATTAGAAGGAAAGAAAGGGAAATTAATAAACATTTTTAATAGTACTTGATATGTGTTGTGCACTAAATGATTTATAAGTTATTTCACATCAATCCTACAAGGTACATGCTACTGCAATTCCCATTTTATAAATGAGGAAACTGAGGTAAATAGAAGTTAAGTAAACTGCACAGAATCACACACTCATACTAAATGTCTAAGGGCTTAGATTTGCCAATTGGGTTTTCTGATTTCAGGCCTAGAGGTCTATCCACTGTAAACATCTAGAACCTAATAGCTTCTAGAAGACTATGTAAAGTAATACACCTATCTGAGAGGCTTTCTATTGGAATTCCATCTTAGGGGAAGCCATAAGAACAAAACCTATAACAAAAGGACAGTAACTAAACGCTTGTCTGCTTTTTTAATTCACAATATAGAGTTGATGATGTTGACAGATCATAATTTCAACATACTGATTAGGGGAGAGGGGACCCCCTTTTGGCCAGTCGAGGGCTTCATGGAGGAATCCACCAATCCCAAGAAACGAGGTGAAACGAGGTGAGAGGTGTATAGCAAAATGGGTTTATTATAGCCTCAGAGAAGCAGCTATCTTAGCTGGACAAAGGGAAGAAGTAAAGGTGGGTTATCAGCAAACATTAGTTAACACTGAGTGTAGCTCAGTGGGCCTTTCCTGATAGGAATTAGCCAAGGTGGGTTTACACTTAAGTAGTGGCTCAGTGGGCTTTTTCCCTTTAGGAATCAGCAAATCTGGGTTTACACTGGGCATGGCTCAGCAGGCTTTTCCCCTTGTGGGAAATCAGTGCAGACTCAGGGTTCAGAGTCCTTTTATTTTGCCTTTTAAGGCTTCAGCCTGGGAGATTAAGGGCCAGTTTCTGTAAAGGGGTGATTGTGCCCTAGGCCAAGATTTCTGATTGAAATCAGCTTGTCTACCTTCTCTTCGTGCACCCCACCCCCTCCAGGCAGCCCAATTCCATTTTATAGTTGAGAAAACTGAAATCTCTGGGAGAGCTATTCAGGATTTGTGACTGGATATCCTTCCCCTCTGTTACCTTATCTTTTTTTTTTTTTAAGGTGGGGGTTTCCAAATACAGAATGTTGCTTTAACAATTTTTTTCTTCTCTTTTTCATAACTTATCCTTTTGTAAGGAAAGATACAAATATATTTTCTGTATTTTTGGTGCTAGTTATATCCTGGGTATCCAAATATTACTAGTAAACTCCTAGAAAGAATAATTATCTTTTGAGAATACAGAAATACCTTCACCAAATTAACAGAAGTGTAAGATTGTTAATTAAGAATTTGGTAGTGGGAATTAGCAAAAACTAAGTGGGTCAATAAATAATAACAAAAATAATAGCTTATTATAACTCACATTTTTGTAGCTAAAGTTTACAAAATGCTTTACATATATCTCCTCACTTGACCCTCACAACAACTCAAGATAAGAGTGCGATTATTATCTCTAATTTACAGATGAGGAAAATAAGATATACAGAAGTTAAATAGCTTGCCCAGGATCAAAACTAATACGTGTTAAAGTTAGGTCTTCCTGATTTCAGGTCCATTGCCTTCTACAACATACAAACTAGCTGCTTCAATGTTCAGAATATATAGTTTCACCCACTTCTATTCTTGGAAAAGAGCAATGATTTTTAAACTTAATCCTCAGATTTATAGACAATTCTCTCAAACCATGTCTCAAAGAAGGTGATGGTGACTGACCTGCATTGAAAAAGGTAGTTTCATCAAAAGGAGTTCCCTATACTAACAAAATGAGAGGTTTAGTCCCTATCCCATTATAAGTAAAAGGTGATCTAGAAAAAAAGATATGTATCGTTTGTGCGCATTCTAATGCTGAATTTTTTCCTCAATGTTTCAAGATTGTCTTCAGTTATAGGACTTAATTTTTTTATCCATCCATCAATAATTTTTTCAACATTAAACTAATGTAATCCATGTTTCCAGGGTCTCCCAAGACTTCAACTTGAATTGACTAGGTTCCTTCCCAGGAGCTGTCTTCCAAAAGGGTCAGTTCTGCTCTTAGTTCATTGCTTCCTGCCTGGAGTTTTTCTAGGAAAACTTCCTACTATGTTTGTGCAATTTTCTAGATTTTTCCTTTGGTGGATAACTGATTCTCTATGAGCATTCAAAGTCATGTGAATACTTGAGTCTTTACCTTACCCCACAGAAGATGCAGAAGATACAAAAGTCTCAGGGGAAACCAGGATCAGATTCAGAAATACAGGAAACACTCAGAGAGCCTGTTAGCTCACCTCAGAAAGGGATTAAGCCAGACTTCACTACCACAGCAATGCTGACATTCTGTTGATACCTAGCCCTCCTATGGGGACTCACACATTTCCTTGATGCCAGATAGCATCAAGCTGTGGTTTGGATTCCAGATAGAAGTAGAAACACAGTGTGGGGCTGATGAACAAGTATCAGAATAGCTAAGAATTGCTAGAAAGCATGCTTTGGAGCCAGGAAGCCTGGAGTTCACACACTTTATGCATGCTGGTTGTGTGACCCTGGACAAGTCATGTAGCCCTGCTTAGCCAGGTTTCTTCATCCATAAGATGAGCTGGAGAAGGAAAAGAAAAGCCAAGCCAATATCTTTGCCAAGAAAACTCCAAATGGGGTCACAAAGAACTGAACATGACTGAAAAATGACTACTGATTTTATTTCCCAAGCAGGAACTAAAAGAGTTTTCCTTCTCTTTTTCCAAGGAGCACACTAAAGGAGGAAATCCCCTTCTTTTTCTGCAAGATCCAATCTCTGAACTCTCAAACTCTGAAACTCTTGAATCTGATGTCCATGAGAAAATGCCCAAGGCTGGGAGCATGTGCTCTTCTATCCACTTCTGAAGGTCAATATCACCACTTCTTGAGCTGGGAAAGCCCACTCTCACAATCTTTTCTCTTGGGTCATATATAAACATAGGCAACTCCTATGTTCCTCTCCCTCATGGCAACCTTTCACAGTTCCCAAGGAAAACTAATTGAGCATGAACATATTTCCTTCCTCTCCCTCAAAGCCCCTCTACTCTGTTGCTCACTGATCTGTCTTCTGTGTGTAAGAGAGAAGTCCAAAGGAGAGACAGGAAAAGACCTGGTGTGGGAGCCTACTTTTACAGAGCACTGAAGTAGACAGTTTTTCCGTGTCTGTCCTCCAGAATTAACTATCCAATCATCTTTGGGTCAGCCAGCTCTAGTCACTAGGATCTATTCAGTAAGTCCCTTAAGCCAGATGATGTTGTTCAGTTATTTCACTCATGTCTGACTCTTTGTGATGCCCTCTGGAGTTTTCTTAACAAAGATATTGTAGTAGTTTGCCATTTTCTTTTCCAGCCTATTTTACAGATAAGGAAGCCAAAGCAAACAGTTACATGATTTGCTCAGGGTCACACAGTGAGTATCTGAAGCAGGATTTCAACCCAGATGTAATCTTAGACCCAGGGCTCTATCTATTGTACCATCTAGCTCCCCTTTTTGCCAGTACCATCCAGCATATGTCCTCAATATCCATGAAGATGATACTCAAATATCTGCAATGTCTCATGCCCTAGAATCTCACCAAACGGACTGGGAAACTCAATTTTCCCAGATCAATGACTCATATTAGTAACTTTTATAATTAGAATGATGGTCTCATGCCAATTTTTTTTAGTAATATGACATTCTCCACCCCACTTCACCTGGCCCAAAGTTAACTAGAGTTCTTCAAAGAAAAACATTTTAGACACATATTGGATTAAATTTCTGTAGCCAAGATGCCATTATCTGAGAAAGACATCAGGAAGCATGACTGTATTTACAAAATATCTCTTAAACCCAAGTTATACCTAAGGAGAGACTATTATCTCAGCCTGAAAATCAGCCTTAATCATAGCCTTAAACATCTCTGTGTAGATTTCCTTCCAATGACCGCCTCTGTGCTAGTCTTAGATTTGTAAAGGGTTTTCCCTTTATTTTTTTTCCTTCACAGAAGTCTTGGTTATAGATTTGACTCCATAGTACCTATTATGGGACTAGAGGGTCTAGAAACTCTTAAATTAGGATTAGATTTTAGAGAGTTAGTGTCCTTGCTGAACTCATCTGGAGCTGCCTATCAGTCTCTATTACCAGCCCGATTAGTTTTCCTGGCTTCTTTCAAGACAAGCCCCATTTCCAGCAGGTCTTCTCCCTCTCTCCAATCACGAGTGCCCTGGTCTTTTAGATTATTTTCTTTTTGCTCCCTTTTGTAACTTCTATTTCCCAGTTATTTGGTGGCAGTTAGGTGTCAGCAGATAGAGTGTTGAGCCTAGTGGTCAGGAAAACCTCAGTTCAATTAGGCCTCAGACGTGTTAGCTGCACGACCCTGGACAAGTCACTTAACTTCTACTGAAGAAGGAAATGGCAAACCAATTCAATATCTTTGCCAAGAAAAAAGGGTTGCAAAGAGTCAGTCACATTTCCTCCATTAAAATATCTGCTGCTTCATTTATTTTATTTTGTTTCTTTAAAGCTTTTTATTTGCAAAACATATGTATGGGTAATTTTTCAACATTGGCCCTTGCAAAGCTTTCTGTTGCAAATTCCCCTCCCCAACCCCCACCCCTCCCCTAGGTGGCAGGACGTCTACTACATGTTAATTATGTTAAAAGTGTATACATATTTTAACAATTATCTTGCTGTACAAGAAAAATCGGATCTACAAGAAAAAAATCTGAGAAGGGAAACATAATGCAAGCAAACATCAATAGAGGGCATGGAAATGTTATGTTGTGGTCCACATTCATATCCTTCTCTCTGGGTGTATATGACTATCTTCATCACTGAACAATTGGAACTGGTATGAAACATTTCAGTCTTCTTGTTGCCGTGTATAATGATCTCCTGGTTCTGCTCATTTCACTCAGCATCAGTTCATGTAAGTCTCTCCAGGCCTCTCTGAAATCGTCCTGCTGGTCGTTTCTTAGAGAACAATAATATTCCATAACATTCATATACATAATTTATTCAGCCATTCTCCAATTGATGGGCATCTATTCAATTTCCAGTTTCTAGCCTATACAAAAAGGGCTGCCACAAACATTCTTGCACATGTGGGTCCCTTTCCCTCCTTTAAGATTTCTTTGGGATATAAGCCCAATAGAAACACTGCTGGGTCAAAGGGTATGCACAGTTTGATAACTTTTTGAGCATAGCTCCAAATTGCTCTCCAGAATGGTTGGATCCATTCACAGTTCCACCAACAATGTATCAGTGTCCCAGTTTTCCCACATCCCCTCCAACATTCAACACTATCTTTTCCTGTCATCTTAGCCAATCTGACAGGTGTGTAGTTATACCTCAGGGTCTCCTTAGACCATTTATCAGTTGGAGTGGCTTGAATTCTTATAAATATGAGACAATTCTCTATATATTTTAGAAATGAGGCCTTTATCAGAACCCTTAAATGTAAAGATGATTTCCCAATTTATTGCTTCCCTCCTAATCTTGTCTGCATTAGTTTTGTTTGTACAGAAACTTTTAAACTTAATATAGTCAAAATTATCTATCTGGTGTTCAATTAAGAGTTCCAGATCTTCTTTGGACACAAATTCCTTCCTTCTCCACAGGTCTGAGAGGTAAACTATCCTATGTTCCTCTAATTTGCTTATAATATCACTCTTTATATCTAAATCCCATATCTAAACCCATTTAGATCTTAACTTGGTATGTGGTGTTAGGTGTGGGTCAAGCCCTAATTTTTTCCATACTAGTTTCCAATTTTCCCAGCAGTTTTTGTGGAGTAACAAGCACTTATCCCAAAAGCTGGGATCTTTGGGTTTATCAAACACTAGATTGCTATAGTTATTGCCTAGTTTGTCGTGTGATCCTATCCTATCCCACTGATCAATTACTCTATTTCTTATCTGCTTCTTCATTTAAAAAAAGTTTTTTGCCTTGCTTTGTAGGCCATAGTAAGGATCAGAACAAATTTGAGATCAAATCTGGTCTCAGATATTTACTAACTGTGTGATCCTTGGGAAGCCACTTAACTTCTATTTGCTTGTTTCCCCAAATATAAATATAACAGTACCTACCTTCGATATTTTTATGAGGATCAAATGAGAGAATATTGGTTAAAAAAAGTGCTTAGCATAATAACCCATGCAATATCTCTACATAAACATTTACTCCCTTCTCCTTAATAAATGCTTATAATTTGCCTGCTTCAGTCCTATTCTTTTATTTCCTAGCTTCTCTACTGTGAAACTATCCAGTGTTGTCAATCAGGTAACAAGAGCTATATTACTAACTGCAACAAATCCCCATAGAGTCTATATATCTGGGGGAATCGGCAAAGTCCTTATCATTGCCTGCCCCAAATCAGAAAAACAAGAGATCAGTTTGAGAACATCACTACATTTTCTCAAAGTTGAGCACAAGACCTGTGATTTCACTGATATAGGATTTCTTGATGAAAAAATGCCTTCTAAAGGCTGGAACTGTCTCTGCAACTTAAAACTTTAGTTGTCTGGGGCTCTGAGAAGTAAAGTGATTTGCATTGTGTTTGAGGTAAATTTGAGCACAGGGCTTGAATTCACTATCTATTACACAGAAATGTTTATTAATATATGTAATTAATACAATACTTAATTATATTAGAGTTAATTAAAAATAATAGAATTATAACATAAAATATGCTTAAGGAACTCATAGGGATGGAACTATAAGCATATAGGAATAAGGATAAGATTTACAAGTTCTGAAATCTCTTCCTCTACAATCTTGCATTTTCAATCACCTATCGGATATCTTGAACTGAATATCCTATGAACATCTTAAATTTAACATATCTAAAACTTAACTTATGATTGTTTCCCTTCAATCCTCCCTATAGAGGATATCACAATCCTCTCAGTCACCCAGGTTCATACCCTAGGTGTCTCTCAGTCTCTGTGTCCAATCAGTGGCCAAGTACTGCCATAATTTGGTGACATCAGCTCCCCTCAAGGATTTAGTTATTATTTCAATGCAGATAATTTACAGATACATTTACTCAGCTCTAATCTTTTCCCTGAATTCCAGTTTTGCATCTCTAATTACCTCCAAGACACTACCTCTAAGACTCTTAACTACCTCTAAGAACTTCAAATTCAATGTGTCCAAAACAATCCATCCCAAGCTCCTTCTCTCTCCTAACTACAAAGAATGTCATCATCTGGACATGGTTCTCTTCAACAATGAGGTGATTCAACTCCCTAAGAAAAAATCCCTAGGACCAAATGGATTTACATGTGAATTCTACCAAACATTTAAAGAACAATTAACTCCAATATTATATAAACTGTTCGAAAAAATAGGGAATGAAGGACTCCTACCAAATTCCTTTTATGACACAGACATGGTACTGATACCTAAACCAGGTAAAAGAAAAAAAAAGAAAAAAAATTATAGACCAATCTCCCTAATGAATATTGATGCAAAAATCTTAAATAAAATATTAGCAAAGAGATTACAGAAAATCATTCCCAGAATAATACACCATGACCAAGTAGGATTTATACCAGGAATGCAGAGATGGTTCAATATTAGGAAAACTATTAACATAATTGACTATATCAATAATCAAATTAACAAAAAACATGATAATGTCAATAGATGCAGACAAAGCATTTGATAAAATCCAACATCCATTCCTATTAAAAACATTAGAGAGTATAGGAATTAATGGACTTTTCCTTAAAATAGTCAGTAGCATCTATTTAAAACCATCAGCTAGCATCATATGTAATGGTGATAAACTGGAATCATTCCCAATAAGATCAGGGGTGAAACAAGGTTGCCCACTATCACCACTACTATTCAATATTTTATTAGAAATGCTAGCCTTGGCAATAAGACAAGAAAAAGAGATTAACGGAATTAGAGTAGGTCATGAGGAAACCAAATTATCACTCTTTGCAGATGATATGATGGTCTACTTAGAGAACCCTAGAGAATCCACTAAAAAACTATTAGAATTAATCCACAACTTTAGCAAAGTTGCAGGATACAGAATAAATCCACATAAATCATCAGCATTTTTATACATCACCAACAAAATGCAACAGCAAGAGATACAAAGAGAAATTCCATTTAAAATAACTTTCGATAGTATAAAATATTTGGGAATATATCTGCCAAGGGAAAGTCAGGATCTATCTGAGCAAAACTACAAAACACTCTCCACACAAATAAAGTCAGATCTAAACAATTGGAAAAATATCAAGTGCTCTTGGATAGGTTGAGCGAATATAATAAAGATGACAATACTACCTAAATCTATTTATTTAGTACTATACCAATCAAACTCCCAAGAAATTATTTAACTGACCTAGAAAAAATAACAACAAAATTCATCTGGAAAAACAAAAGGTCAAGAATTTCAAGGGAACTGATGAAAAAAAA
>JAJPUD010000163.1:39894-83202 GCA_023553655.1 Myrmecobius fasciatus | reverse complement strand
GATTTTTCTTGTGCAGCAAGATAACTGCATATATATATTGTATACATATATTGGATTTGTCATATATTTTAACATATTTAACATGTATTATACTACCTGCCATTTAAGAGAAGGGGGTGGAGGGAAGGAGGGGAAAATTTTGGAACAAAAAATTTTGCAAAGTTCAATGTAGAAAAATTACTCATATGTTCTGTAAATAAAAAAAGCTTTAATAAACAAAAAAAGAAAAGAAAAAAAAAGAATGCCATCATCCTCCCCCTCACCCTGTCTCATATTCTACATGCAATCCTTGACTCTTCACCCTCTTTTACCTTGCCATAACCAATTAGTTGACAAATTCTGTCATTTATATCTTCATAACATCTCTCATACATACCCCTCTTCTTTCCCTTGATATTGCCACTATCCTGGTGTATGTTCTTATTACCCCATGCTTAGATTATTGAAATTGCCTGCTGGATGTTCTCCATGTCAAGTCTCATCCCTCTACAGTATATCCTTCACTCAACTACCAAATAGAGTTTCCTAAAACACAGCTGACCATATCATCTCCCCCTGCTAACATTCAATAAACTCCAGGGGCTCCCTACAACCTCCAGGATCAAATTATGACACTCTCTATTTGACCCCTATAGCCCTTTAAATCTAGCCTTTTCTTATCTTTTCAATCTCCTTAAAATTTATTCCTTTCTACATATACTTTTCCATACATATTCTGGCTTCCTTGTCCTTCTTTGTACATTATACTCCATCTTTAGATTCTATGCATTTTCCTGGCTGTCCCTCATGCCAGAAACACCCTCCCTCTTTATCTATGCTTCCAGCTTCTCTGACTTTCTTCAAATCTCATTTAAAATCTCACTTTCTACAATAAATAAATATTTCCTAGTCCTCTTTAATCTTAGTGCCCTTCCACAAAAATTATTCCTAATTTATCTTAATATAGCTTGTTTATACATATTTGCTTTTATGTTATTTTCCCCATTAAATTATTATAATTTCTTGAAAGGAAGGGCTATCTTTTGCCTCTTTTTGTATCTCCCCCAGGGCTTAATAAATGCTGGTAGACTGACTTACTGACCCACATTCAAGTCCATAAACCAAGCTTTATGCTCCTAGGCCTGTTGATATATTTTTTAATACTATGCATGGGTAGGGGTAGTAGGTAAGGGGAAGAGACTTGTGGTCTATTTTGTTATTTTAAGAAAATAGAACTACAAACCAGATTTATCAGTTCAATTACTCTGCTGTGTACCTTGCCAAGAATTTTTGCTTCATTTCCTGAAAAAACAGACCGTTTTTCTATAGGATTACATTCTTCCTCCCCAGCCCCTAAAATTAATTTTATTCATTTTAATAGCTAAAATGACCCTCCCCCAAACAATTTTAATATTAAAAATTCTCCAAACTGGGTGATCTAGCCCCACTGATTTCTTTTTGCTTTAAAATACAGAAAATCATATTGAATAATAATAACACATTTCTAAGACATCTAAATCCAAGTTGAAAAGTTCAGGCTGATTAATTCCTGACTTCGGTAAAGACTTGTTGATTTTGGCCAAATTCAGTGGGATTTTTGGTCATTAACACATAAAACATTTCTTGAAGGATTACAGGTTTAAATAGACATTTAACTAATTCATATTCACAAGAAAAGGAAAGTCATTTCAATTTTTTCATTTTATTTCACTGGCTAAGGGAAGACTAGCCCCAATTATCTATAACTCTTATATAGTTATAATATTATCAGTTAAACTGATGGACTTCTCATCCATTTGAATTGTCTTAGGCAACTTTTATGAGTTTTAGCCCTTACTTTAATCCAAATGCACATTTTAAAAAACCCTCAAATTCCCATATTAGGAACTCAATAGTGAAGGATAAGGGTTTTATGAGATGTGCAAAGGAAATACATTCCAGAAAACTGTGGACATTGCTGGAAGGAAGGAAGAGGTTTGAACTTTTATTCTTATAAATGTGAATATGCCTTGTCAGTATTGTTCCAAATGCCTGGAATTCACTTCCTCCTTCCTTTAAAAATCCCTCTCTTTCTTTAAGATATCTTAAATACCATCTTCTACATGAAAACTTTCTGGATCCCCCACCAACTCCTAGTACCCTCCCTCCCCAAAACCATCATATTTGGTTACTTTAGATATATTTTTTATTGATTTAGTATATATTTATCTTCTATATATTTTTAGATATACTGGTTGTCTTCCCCATTAGAATGTGAACTCATTTAAAGCAAAGGTAGTTATTCTTTGTACTTGTATCTCTGATGCTCAGCATGGTGCCTCCCACAAAATTCCATTTAATGAACATTGGCTGATTAATTTATTGAGAAAGAGTACAAGAACTCTCATTAACCATCAGGGAAACGTAAGACAATTGACAGAAATAATTTTTTGGATGAGCTAGGTCAACTAAATTTTTGCAATTTCTAAGCCTCTGAACCCTTCAAAGTTTACACAATATTACTATTGATATTTTGGTTTTTTGAATTTGTATTTTTGTTTCTTTTACATTTGACATCTCACTTCTGTGTTATAGCCAGAAAATATATCGCTATAATTTTGTTTCATGAGATATAAAAAAGGCCATGATTCACATTACTCATTTCATTTTTTTCTTTACAAGATTACTTGTGCATGAGAATTGGGGGAAGGAAAGAGCATGATTATTGCTCACTTGTCATCTAACATTTAATAGTAGAAGGCAACAGGATAATCCTGTTAGAATTACCTTTCCTAGGGACAACTTGACAAAGCTAATAGTAACTAAGGAATATTAGTATCATCTAATTGTAGTAGGGAAAGCCCTTTGCCCATTGATGAATTTGCTATTTATAATCTTAGGGGATATATGATGACCTTCCCCCAAAGTTTTTAGTCACAGGGAAGAACAGCAGGAATAAAAGATGGCATATGAAATTCCATAAATTTAGGGAAAACCAGAACTCCTTGAGTTATAAACTGGGAAAGTTCAAATATTAGCCTGAAGTATTTTAAGAAAGAGGACCAAATCTGGATCTTTCATACAATCTGTAAGATCTTGAGCAACTTTCTGAGCCTCAGTTTCTTCATCTGCAAAATGAAGAAGTTAGATAATTACAGAAGCTTCCAGTTCTACAATTTCTATGTTTTGTATGTACCCAATCCCAAATTAGGTACTGTAGAGAATGGAAGAGAAACATGAGATGATTCTTGTCCTCTATAATCTTATAATCTAGCTAGAGATATAATTCTAACATATGCAGAACATAATAGTAAACAACACTCCCCGATGAGTGGTCCAAGGAACTAATTGATTCAGTTCAACCTGACAGGGTTTATCAAAATAAAGCATAAACCTAAAGTACCTTGCAGTCACAGCCAATGGGTTTCTTGCATTCCTCACATATGTTAGAGTATAGGCTCTCAAAGCACTTCACACAGTAGGGATCCTCTTCTCTCAGGATGTATTTCTTTCCAAACAGGGATTCATTGCAGTGATGGCAATCAAAACGTTCAGTCATTTTGAAACGTTGGTTTCCAGCTGCCTGTCAAAAGGAAAAAAAAAAAATCAAAGCCCCATTAATGCTTCTTTGTCACTAGGCAAACTCAGGAATCAAGCAGAGTGATATTGATATCAGTTTCAGTCAAGTGGTATTCTATTTCCAGTTGGTGAATAATTTCACATTGGCTAGATTAAGTAACAGCAATCTCATTTATGAAATTAGTGTACAAGGGGAAAAAGCTCTTTTTTCTCCTTTAATGACATGGATTTTCTCACAAATTCTCCTCTAAAATCTATTTTTCTTTACTGATTGCTAGATAAGACTATCAATTTGGGAGAAAAGTAAAACATTGTACCAGGGTTCTTTAATTTCTCTTGCTTTTTATATGTATTTTAAATATGTATCATAAACCAATTCCTTCTCTTCTCCCTTCCTCTGAAATATATAGGGAGAAACTTAAAACAATACATTCATTTCTATTAAAAGATTTTTCATGAGCTTCTTTTCATGATTCACAAAGTTTAAATGTTAAGAAATAGCAGTTGTAGGGGGTGCACTAATATTAGGGAATAGTCAATCTGAGAGAAAACAGGTACAGTATCTTCCATGTGAGGTAACCTTAGGAAAAACATAGCAAAAGAGAAATGACCCAAATGTTTCATTTATGCCAAATTAAAAAAAATAATTCAAGTTCATGGGCATTACTGGAGCAAGAAGAAGGAAAAGGGCTCTCTTCAAAAATACAAAGACAATCGCACAGCTTCAAAAGCAGTGACCTTGAACAGCGGCACTGACAGGCAATACAGGGCACATTTGAAAGAGAAGCAAGTATGAATCTCCGTGCTTTGGCAATATGACAGTCATGGTGAATTTTTCCAGAATGAGTGTGCATTGTGCCTGACTATTGTGGAGGTGGGGTAATGGGGAGTTGGAGTAGGGAATGTTTTTTCACTGATCCTCACAGACTATCTCATATAGACCTGTTACGATTTTTCCATAGATTTCTGTGTACTAAGTCAAGATTTCTGGACTGTTGGAGCTAACATTAGGGCATTACTTAGTTTAGGGATCTTATTTTAGAAATGAGAAAACTGAGAAAAGGTGAAGTAAATTGTGTAAAGTTGCACAACTAGTTAGGAGTAGGGACAGGAATCATAACATCACATAATTAGAACTGGAAGGGATTTAAGAGACCTAATCTGATATATACAGAGGAAGAACAGAGCATCTGTAATGTGCTTAAATTCTCACAAATAATTAAACGGTAGAATCAGGAATCGAACCCAGGTTTCCTGAGTCATAGTTCAGAACTCCTTCTGATTATTTTATTGCATCATATCTGATGCTATTTGGCAGGGAAATGTTTTTCCATTGTACTCATTGATAGTTTATTTTTTTCCAAGAGTACACATGCACATTTATGTATCTTTTTCTTTTACAAACAAATTAAGAGAGATGGTTAATTTACTAAAAGCAAAAGGGAAAAAAAGATTAAGTAGGTTGGACATTGCCACATGTGACCAGCTATATGTTAAAATTTCTTCAATGAACAGTACTCTAAAAATGGAAAATGGCCAAGAATAAGTATATTAAAGAAAAATAGCACTCTCTCTGTTTATGATTATAGAAACTCCGATTCTGGGTTTGAAATAAAACAAAACAAAAACACCAAACATCACTAAATATATTGATTTATGCCATATAGCTGAGTAAAGTTCAAAAGTATCCCAAATCATTGACTTTTGTTTTACTTTAAAGCTATTGAAGTGACAAGAAAGTTATAATTAAAGTCAAATTAAAAATACCTGCACAACTTGGAGTGACAGCCTATGGGAGAAGACTCACTTGATACTAGTGTATTGAAGCTTGAAGCTTCAATAGCTATAAGCAAAGAAACTGCCATCATTTTTGTGTATTCATTCTTAATTATTCTTGAATTTATAGGATACTATTCTTTCAAGGAATCTAAGCATACAGTTAGACACATGGGTATTGTCCACCCCAATTAATCTTTCTTCTCAGAATCAAAGAAAACATTATTTAGACATTCTTGGGATAGCATCAATGTGGACCTTAAGAAACCCATTGTGCAAAGATCCTTTGTACCTTTGCCATCTTGTCCTTCAGTGGTTGTGCTGGCCGGAGATTTAATAAGTTCCTTTAAGTCAACAGTTATTGGCAAAGTCAACACTAATCAGGTATATTCTTGTAACAGCTGACAACAGATTTTCCAATATGCATTTCTTTCAAGGGGAAGACTGCAAATTAACTGGATGTAAGAAGGGCAATATATATATATATATATGTATATATATATATGTGTGTGTGTGTATACATATACACACACACATATATTTGTATATATATAAATGAATCATGGGTCTTCATGTAAGAAGAAGAATGAATATTCTACATCAACAAGATTAATTGACTTGAAAAGTCTGGAATTAATATAGGTATTTAATTCTTTACATAGCACCTTTTCTATGTTCTTTAGCAGGAGGATCTTTTTTTTTCTGGCAAGCTAGTTATCATAGTATACAGTTTATTTACATTTATTAAACTATATAACGTTTAATATAACATATAAATACATTTATTAAACTATATAACAAAACAACTTACTGGAAAACTTCATCACAACTGATATTCACATGCTGCTGTTTTACAAAGTGCTTTCTATATATTTTCTTAATTCAGGTACAACATATGTCATCATCTTTATCTTGCAAATGAGGGAACCCAGGTTCAGAGTTGTATAGTTGCACAGCTAAGAATCAGAGTTGCAATTAGAACCCAACCCCTCATCCTAGCTTTCCTGACTGAGCTCCTTCCTCAGATACACAGGCATGGTCACATGACACATGAGTGTAATAAAGTGAAACTTAATTGGACTTGGAGTCGCAAATCTCAGCTCTGTTATTTACCAGTTCTGTGAGCTTCACCTCTGGGATTCAATTTCTTCATCTGTAAAATGAGAAAGTTGTATTAAATGATGCCCAAAATTCTTTCTGGCTCTGAAATTACTGGATAATATGTTCCATAGAATTCTGCTTACTCTAGCTGAGGCAGCTGGGAGACAGTGGACAGATTGCTGGGCCTGGAGTCAGTAATATTTAAGTTCAAATCCTCGCACATTTACTATTGTGTGACTCTGGGCAAGTCACTTAATCTCTGCCTTAGTTTCCTCAACTATCAAATGGAGATAATAATAGAACCATACAGGATTATTGTGATGACCAAATGAGATATGTGTAAAATTCTTAGCATTGTGCCTGGTGGAAGATAGGAATTTAACAAATGCTTCTTCCCTTCCAATTTTAATAGAGGTTTTATGTAAAAAGAATCAGAAGAAATTACAAGACAAAACTTGGGAGAGTTAAACCAAGGAAGACTTTTTTAATGGCATTATTTTTGACTCATCACTTGAACCCTCCATATATCTCATCTATCTGTTGTTTTATTATTTCTACTTTTGCAATATATCTTGTATTCATCCCCTTCTATGTATTCAGAAAGTTAATCACCTCATTGCATTAGTCTTCTGGATTTTTTTTTTTTTTGCTGAGGCAATTGGGGTTAAGTGACTTGCCCAGGGTCACACAGCTAGGACATAGTCTTCTGGATTTTTGAGATTTTCCAGCCTCATGCCTTTCCTCATTTCAATCCAGTCTTCAGATTCAATGGCCAAAGTGACCTTTCTGAAACAGGTTTGATCATGTCATAGTACCCATCTTGTTCCCTTCAACCCCTGCCTCATTAAATTCCAGTGCATTCCTATTACCTTTAAGATCAAATATAAAACTCATTCACTTTTAAAGACCTTCACAACTTGAACTTTTCCTATTTTCCCAGTCTTCTTCATCTTATTTTTTTGACATATATGTATACTACAAAGTGGCAATGATGGTCTTTTTCTTGTTCATCTCAAGTTACTCTACTTTTTTTTTTAATTTTGAGGCAATCAGGGTTAAGTGACTGGGCATGCCCAGAGTCACAGTAAGTGCATGAAACCAGATTTTAACTTAGAAACTCCTGGTTTTAGGGTTGGTGCTTATCTCCCAACTCTTGCCTTTTCATTGGTGACGATCATATCTCACTTCTGTCTACTTGCTTCTATGACCTCCTTCAAAGCTTACTTCAAATCTCACCTTCTTCTATTGGCATCCCTCCCATCTTTAGTGTTTTTCCTTCACAATTACCTACAAATTAGACTATATATATGTTGTATATTGGCATGTTGTTTTCCCCATTAGAAAGTGAGCTCCTTGAAGGTAGGGAGCATATTTTTTTAATTTATTTTTTTATAATGAATTTTTATTTTTCAAAATGCATGCAATGAAAAAGATAGTTTTCAACATCCACCCCTGCTAAACCTTGTGTTTCAATTTTTCTCCCTCTCTCCCCACCTTTCCTTCCCTAAACAGTGAGTAATCTAATATAGGTTAAACACATTCAATTCTTCTAAACATATTTCCACATTTATCATGCTGCTCAAGAAAAATCAGATCAAAAGGGGAAAAATGAGAAAGAAAAAAACCAAGCAAACAACAACAAAAGGCAAAAATACTATGTTATGATCCACATTCAATTTTCATTGTTTTCTGCTTGTGGCTTCCATCACAAGTCTATTGGAATTGCCTAGGTAGGGAGCATAATTTTGCTATTATTTGTATCCCTGGAAGTTAGCCCAGTCTCTAGTACAAAGTAAGCACTTAATTGTAACCCCTGCCCCCAAATCCAAAGCAGTGAGTATGCTGCTCTCTTCTTACTGCTGGAGATGAATGTCTATAATACATGAGGGGAGGGGTAGAATTGATGAGTGTGGAAGAGCTCCAGGCTTTTCCAATTTCATTTGGGACTCCCTACAGGCCAGTTCCTTTCAAGTCTCATAAAAATTTAAGTCTGCTTTAAGCTTTTAGTTGCTTCAGATGATATTGGCTTCTTACTTTGAGAGAAAAGATGGAAAAACTAACTCCCCTTCATGTGGCTGAAGACACAGACTCTGGGAAGACACAAGAGGAGCTGGCAGACTCTACCACAACTATTTTTTCCAGCTTGATACTCTAGATACTTTGGGAAGTTTCCCTTTGAGTGTCATCAAGAAATCTCTTGGTTGAGTTGAATTACCTCTCTCCCAAATAGAGAACTCCTTCATGCTATATTGTCTGGTATACAGACTCCTTCTAGTATACCTTCTCTGATTTCTGTTTTGTTAAGATTTGGATAAATGGGTTTCTCTACTATTCTCTATGTGAGTTCACTGTGGAACTTGTATTTGGTGGGAAGGAGGTCAAGCTTTGGATATAGAGTTTATGGTTACTCTCCCCCCAAATAATAATGACAAAAGCAATCAGAAGATAAAGTGAACCCAATCATATCCCCTAGAGCAAGGCTTCTTAAACTTTTTCCACGTGACCCTGAGTATATAAAATATGTATACACATTAAGCATTTACTGATGATAAATCATAATTTCATGACACCCCCCCCATCATTCAGCTACAAGACTTCATACGGGGTCATGAACACAGTTTAAGAAGCCAGGTACTAATATACTAGTAGAGAGGTATGTATATAGGGAATATGTAATCCAAGCAAATCATACTTCTGGCTACGCGGGGTCTCAATGTCCTTTCTCTTTTACTGGTGTCCTCTTGTTGTCTCTCTCCTCCTACCCCCCCCCCCGGGGGGCACTGTTCTTTCTGTGATGGTTTTCTGTGATAGCATTATGAGTGACAGAAGGGGACAGGGAGAAAGACTGATTCTGCCACAGAAATGAGAATAATTTCCTCTCAAGAGCTGAGTTCTTCTTTCATAACTGACTCTCTTTTGAGGAAGGGGGAAATCCTTTCTTTTGTAATTTATTCAATAACTACAGCAAAAAGCTTGAGTGTGCTGGTTAAACAAATTTATCATTGCTAAAATGACTTATAAACCAAAGTAAACATTTAGGGGAAAAACATAGACATAAACACATAAGCTACTGATCACAGCTCAAAGAGCCTAGAAGGGAACAACGGAAACAGGAATTGAATGGTCAGGAAGTAAATGGGAAAGTTTCCCCTTCCCTATCTATCTTTTCAGGATAAGAAGGGGAAGGAAAATGGTGTGGCTTGGCTTTATGCATCTCACCAGCTTGGACCTACCATTTGTATATATTTGTGCGCATGCTGTCCCTTGGCTCATACATAACTTTCATCAAACAATGACTTCTCAATCTTGATCCTTCACAAAGCTTTTGAGATAACTTTCTTTGTAGTCTGGTAATACAGCTCCAATGGCTATCCTGCATGATTCCACTCACTATGACTTCTCTAAGAAGTTCATTAAGATTCAAGGAACTGACTCTTTTCTTAACCATCAGAGCTCACATTTCTCACACCTATCTCCTGCATTAATTGTCTTCTTAGAAAGAAGGGCTTGGTTTTTAAAAGGCCTATGGGAACTTTAACTGATCCTTCTAATTCCATAAAACTTGACTGAAGAATTTCTTCACACCACTTAATGTAGAAACCTTTCTGCACTTTAAAGCAGAAACCTGATGCTTTTTTTTATCTGACCCTTAATCTGGGAGAAAATCAGTTGATCAGGGTTATCCCTCATATTATGATTTGAGAATAAGGTGGGTCTATCATATTAAAGGAAGAAATGATAACAAATGGACAGGCCGAGTGCCGTAGCACTCATAATTTTAAGTAAGAAGCAAGTAATGCTTCCATTGCATCCAGTCCTACTCTATAGAAGATTTATATAAGGATATGGTCAAAAATCACATAGGATGATAAGGTATGCATGGGTTGTGACCTGCACAGATAAATGGAATATCCACAGTGATGAACTCATAGATTTAAATACAGAAGTAAAATACAAGTGAAATTCATCAGTTTGATCTATTTGTGATAGGACACTGGTCTATGTGATATCCTATGTGATATGGTCAGGAGGGTAAACCAGTAAACTGGACAAATTCACATCAATTTGATTTGAACTTGGGAAGACACCTTCTTGAGTTCAAATTCACCTTCCTAAGTTCAGACACTTAATAGTTATGTGACCCTGAGCAAGTTACTTAACCCTGTTTGCCTCCATTTCCTCATTTATAAAATGAAGTGGAAGAGGAAATAGCAAATCACTGTAATATCTTTGCCAAGAAAATTCCAAAAGGGACCATTAAGAGTCAGACAAACTGAAGACAACTGAAGAACAATAAATTTGTGTGTCTATCTTAATATACTGTTCACTTTGCTATAAGAAGCAGCAGCAACTTTAAGACCAGCTAAGGATTTGTAGTCAAATAAGGATAGATATTAAATTTGTCATTTCATTAGTAGGGAGGACACTTAAGTAAGGACACTTTTACCAAAGCATTAAGAAGTTAAATGTCTTACTCAAAGTTAGAGAGACAATATGTATTGTCTTGCCTCATAGGCAAGTCTTGAGCCCAGATTTTCCTGACTTCTCTAACCACTACTCCATGCTGTCTCTCACACAGTTAAATATTAAATATATTGGACTCTGGAGCAAATGGTCACCATCCCCAATGAAGAATATGTTAAGATGTATATTACTTGATGAAGAAATTTTTTAGTAGTCTAGCAATAATGCCACCATTACACATTACTATAATGTGTGATTAACATTTCACCTAATTCTTATAATGATCATGTGAGGGAGGCAGGATATGTATTTTTAAAATCATTTTACAGAGATTTTTATGGTTCTCAAGGAAGTTATAACTTGGCTAAAACCATGCATCTAGTTTGGGAAGCAGTCAATGGAGGTTATTCCTTGTTGCTTTTGGATGAGATACAGAGTCCTTAGATGCTTAGTAGTATCTAAAGCCCTCTCTACTATAGTTCTTGTCTATTGTATATTACTCTTTTTCACTAAGATGGTGTCATGGCCAAAATGGCCTTATTATTATTCTCTATATATGTCACTCTCACACTCAAAGTGAGCTGGATGAAATCTAGTTAGTGGTAGACTTAGAATATTAGAACTAATGTCCTCTCCTAACTCTAGCAAACTTTCCACTTAAGAGTTTTTTAAAATTTTAACAATTCTATTGAACATACACATTTTCCAATATTGGGTTAGATAGTCTACAAGCCAAGGGGAGACCTAAGAGTCCCTTCTTTCACTTCTAAACAGCTTAAAACTAATTCTTCCTTTCCTTTTCAAAGCGAAACTAAAAAGAAATTCCAGTCTCAAAAAGACTTATTTTTCACCTTGCACTTTATCCACCTCCCCAACTTCATATTTCTCTTAGATTATTTTAGAAGATAAAATTTAGCCATATGAAATGAAGGATGGACAAAACTAATCACAGCAAATCTTTTTTTTTTATTGCAGTATAATGTACTTAAGAATAGTGTGCTTTTATTTAAGTAGGACACCAGGGTTTTCGTGCTTTTTTTGAAATGAAGTAGTACCATGGGAGGTCAACCAGTTACATCATCTTTACTGCCTATTACTTAATTCAGAGGAATGTGAAAAGGATTAAACAATGAAGACTCGGGGCTACAAGAAGACAGGTATCATACAAGCATGAGGTATGACTGTTGCAATGTTATTTTATTGACTCTAATCCAAGGTACAAATTCACAAATTGGACAGACTTTATAAGGACTGAATTATTTCCTGATGTCATTTCCCAAAGCTGTTAGAAGACTTCTGAACAACCGAAGTAGGCAGGGCATCCTACTCAATGCCATCTTGTATATTAAGACTCTGTATTTGAATATTCCTGTTGGGAACTCATCCAATGAAGTAGCTAACCAGTGATACAAAGTCCTAGCTATCCACCCTACCAATTTATATGTAGTAGGATTCATTCCTTGAGAAAACATTTAAATATCCCTACTTAAGGGTGTTTCTAGATCCAAAAAATGAGTCACTATTGGAAGTTATATTGACTCAAAAAATCTCACCAAGTCATCAAGCAACAGTTTAAGTGTCGCCTCTAGAGCTTGCCTTTACAGGTAATTAAAAGCTTAGGCAACTACCACCACATGGACCAAAACTTTTGGGTACTTGGAGGCTTTGTAATTTGGAGCACTGATTTGTAGTTGGAAGGTTATCTAGGGGCCATGTGCTAATAGGCCACATTGAGAGAACTGGACTAAATGACTTTCAACTACAGATCTTTTATTTTGTGAATGTCAGAATCAGGTATGTATGATGGTACTTTCTGAGCAGTATTCTCAACAATCCCACTAATCATCCAGAATCCCACTACACAATTCTTCCTATTCATTACATTACCAAGAACACAGTGGAGATCAACCAAGCATGAGATTTAGGGTAAATTTGTATTATTTTTTGGTTGATTAGTAATGTCTATCTTTTCATGACCTCATTTAGAATTTTCTTAGCAACGATACTGGAGTGATTTGCCATTTCCTTCTCCAGAAGCCCCATTAAACAATCATAATCACCTAGTTTAAGCTGTCAGTTTTTCATTGCTTGTAGCAACCCAAATTAGGTTAGCCTCCTAAGTGCTTAATGCCCTTTTGCCAAAGCTGGGAATGTTCCCTACCAATTTATATGTAGTAGGATTCATTCCTTGAGAAAACACTTAAATATCCCTACTTAAGGGTGTTTCTGGATCCAAAAAATGAGTCACTATTGGAAGTTATATTGACTCAAAAAGCTTTTCTCTCTTCTATCCCCCATTAATGAATTAAGGGGTAGACTTTTACTTGTACTCTCATTCTCCACCCCTCTTCAAATGAATGGACCTGAGAAATATTTTTTATAAATAAGTATCATCAGGGAAGAGAGAATATAAATTATTTTGTACTTCCCTAGTACCACATAAAGCTTTTGTATCTAATAAATAGCTGTTGAATGAATCACTAAAATGTAAATTTATTTTATATGAGATACTTCCTTCAATTCTTTTAGGATGAGAGATTTCATCCCTGTGGGCACTATTTCTACCAAAGCACACTGCAGCTTTTCTTCTCCTTAGTTTCTATGGCCAAAAATATTAATCACTCATCATTCATTTGTCAATGCTTAGGTGATCTAATTTCACTTCATCCAAGGGCCTTTCCAATCCAGAACTCTATAATGTGCACTCTAAACATTATAGCCTTTGAGAACCCAAGGTCACCCTTTTCACCATGGACTAACCATCTGATGTTACGAATATCTTGATTCAAGTCTCAATTCTGGCATATCCTGACAATATTATTTTACAACATTTAACCTTTTGATGACCCTGGGCAGGTATTCCTAACAGAAAATGACTAGTGTTAAATACTCCTAATTCAAAGAATGGAATATAACATACTGAGACTAATTTCCTTTGCTGTCCCTCCACGTAGGTGGTAATATGTTAAATGAAGCATCAAGGTTTTCCCCACAGGGGAGAGAAAACATCTCTTCAAGTAGTTCCTAATGCCCCTTACTAAAAGCTAGGGGGGCTATCATAATTTGATTAATGTCAATCTGTCATGGAATTAGCAATTATTAATAGATGAGAAACTCTGCTCAGAAAATGCCATCATAAATACTTACTTAATTCTGACATTCACAAAATAATAGATTTAGAGTTGAAAGTCATTTAGTCCAACTCCCTCATTAAGTATATGAAGAACCTGAGGCCCAATAGTACATTCTACCTAGATGACCTTTCAATTATGGAAATGCAAATGGAGGTGACTAAGACAAGAAATTGTCATCAAAAACATTCCTTTGGGGCAAGTAGGTGATGTAATGGATAGAGTACCAGCCTTAGAATCGGAAGGACTTAATTGCCTAGACACACACTTTGTACACTTTTCAAAGACATGGAGATCATTTTTAAAACACTGAAATTTGATCAAGAAATATTCTTCTATGGAAGTAACAACATGGAGATATTGGGGAGGGTGTTCTTCATTTGGAAATTTCTAGTGTACTGCTAGAAGTTAGTATCCTTACAGTTACTTACACTTTCATCTGTTCTATAGGTATTTCTTTAATTCCATTAGAGTAAAATCCTTGCATACCTCCATATCAACCCAATTTAATTCAATAAACAATGATTAGGCACCTGCTAGTCATGAAAAACACAGAGATAACAATAGAATAGTCCTCTCAGGGAGTACAGGGGAAAAAATATCATATTCTGGAAGATTACTATAGGAGATCCTGAAGGAATTATTCAGGAGATAGTTGTTCATATATTTACAACTAGATTTCATGAGAGGGATGAGGACTAAGTTAAAGATTTGAAGTCACTTACCTAGAAATGGTAACAGAACTCATAAAAGCTGATAAAATTTCCAATTGAGGAATAGAAATGAGGATAGGGCCTAAAACACGGCCATGGGCTATATCCCATGCTAAAGGAGCAGGTGATTACTTTTTTTCCCCCCAGTCTTTTTTGCTGAATCACCTTTAAGACAGGTGAAGAATCACAAAATAGCAGTCTTGACAGTTACAGTGAAGTTAAAAGAAAAAAGATGAGAACTAAAAAGACATTATGGATTTAACAGTTGAGATCATCAGAGATCTTGGAGAAAACATTCTTGGTCCAATAATAGGAAAGGAAGCCTTACTGTAAGGAATTAAAATGTGAGTGGATGGTGAAGAAGGCAAGGAATGCAAGGAAGTAAAGACTATTATTTCTAAGATTTTGTCAGTGAAGGTAGGTGAAATATAAGACATTAGCTTAAGGAAATGGCAAAGTTATGCCAGGTCTAATTAAACTATGATCGTGGCAATTCATTTCACAATACTTGGTTTGTTGGTGTTGTTATCTTTTCCATAAAGAAAGTGCCATTTTTCCTTTCTGCATATAAATAGATTGACATTTATATATCTATATACATAGGAAATGTATACATCTAATGGGAAATGTATAAATACTTTTTTATTTGCCTGCTAGTCTATCTCATAAATGCAAGACACCTCAACATATATAGAATACTGAGCTAAAGGCCCTAAGCGAATGTTCATCTGTTCATCACACTGAATCTGTATAGCAGTTCAGGAAAATTGAGTTAAATCAGAAAATTAAACCATGAATAAATATGATGGCACTTTTGATCTTTTTTTTAAACATGTAGTCCATGGACACTTTGCTGAAAAGTAAGTCCCTGGTCTCTGGGAATGTTTTAAAGAATCCAATTAGGGCCACAAGAGTCAAGGTTTCTATGTCGATAAGAACAGGCCCAAAGTGAGTTGCAAGGTGAGTCAAACACTCTTCCTGCCTTCCCTTTCTACCTCTTTTGACCTTCTAAATAACACTTTTCGCTACCCACCAAATACCTGCCTTAGAATCCCTAAAATATGAGGAAAATTAACACAGATCAGAGATGACAATATTCTGGTATAAAAAAAGAGAAATCTAGGAAGCCATTCTCAAAGTGCTATATTTTGGATTCCTCACTTCCCTGTTGATTTGTAGCATTCTTTATCTCCAGATATCCTAGAGACTTGGCCATTTGTAAAAAAAAATGTCCTTCAATTAATTTTATTTGGATTGGTAAGGGTTTTTTTTTTTGAGTGGATTACTTTTTTTTTCTTCCCTAGTATTATCACCACCTTATACCACCATCACCACCACCACCACCACCACCAAACAAACAAAAACATTTGGAGAAGCATTTGCCCAATGTAAGAGGTAGAACAAATAGAAATTTATCAAATTCTTTTAATAACGGTAGGGGGGTAATGCTACAAATCCAGAAAAAGAGCATTAATTCAAGGATCAAGTGATTTTTTTTTGTCTTGTTTTGTGGTGGTGGTGGTGATAGTAAGGAAGATCCAAACATATTGATAGGTACTGGAAATGGTCAGTATCCAGGATAGGTACTGGAAATGGTCAGTATCCAAGGAGAGATAGAAAAAGAAAGAAAGTAAATAATCAGTGAAACAAATAAATGGAGGAGATGGGTAGGGATGAGGAGGAAGCCCCAGCTAGAGAAGCTGACAAGGAGATGTTACCTGTTCCTCTTGAAAAGAAGTAAAGAATAGTTGAAGGTATAATGGGGTTCTAAGGTATGGAATACAAAGAGGAAGCTAAAGGATGTTTCATATTCTTTCATAAGAGACAAAGACATCTTCTAGGAGAAAGGGGGAAGCAGAGAAGAGATTGAAGCTTTAAAGAAAGAAGAGAAAGTTTAGCATCCCCACACCCCCACCCCACTCCATGGAAAGAATGACAGACAAATATGGTATATTTATCCACTACAACAACAGGTCTCCTGACCCCAAATCTGGCTGTTTTTCTTTTGTTTACATCACATTGCCTCCTCATCAATGACACAAGGAAAAAGTGAAAAGAGTGTCTCCAGGTAAACTATTAAGATTTCAAAAATGTTAAATAAGTACAAAACTTTAAAAAATATTCTTCAGAAATATATTATACAAATAAAATTTGACTAAACAAAAATAGATTTAAAAAATATCCTTTGAATATTGACTTAGTAATGAAAAGATATGAGAAAAGAAATGCCAAATTATTCCTTTCTGACAAAGTGCATAATAATTCAATCATTCTGTATGAATTGTGCATAATTCTGGAACTATTGTACTATAGAATCATGTAGAATTTAAAGTCCACAGGAGATACTAACTAGTACTTCATTCTCAAACATACCAGATCAATAAGTAGAGGACAGCTATAATCCTAGTGCTTAGAATCACTAGCATTAGACAAATCTTTAGGTAAGTTCTATGATTCATGAAGCAGGACACCATTTTCTAGCTTTTCCACTGATTTTTGATACACCCAGGAAATTTATTTATACTTTGTATCTTCACCAGCTATTAATCTTGCAAAGAAAAGTCTATCATGAAACCAAAGGCCTCTTTTCTAATCCTGCTCTTGGTCCTTAATCCTATGGATCTTATCTTTAGTTCTTATTTGATGTACAATTTTTCTCTGTGTATTCCTCTGAACTCAAAATAATGCCATGTGAGGACTCACTGAAGAAATTGGGGACATTTAGCCTGGGAAGAAAAAAACTTGAGGGTGATCACTGCCTAAAAATATTTGGGATCTAGTCATGTGGAAGAATGACTAGACTTTTTCTGCTGTTATCCAGAAATGGTGGAATTTACAGGGAAAGATAGTTCAGTTCAATATAAGGACAAACTTTTTAACAATTATATATATCTAAAAATAGAATAAATAGACTGCCTCAAATAGTTGTCAGTTCTTTAGAGTAGAGGTTTTTGAGGACCCGATGGATAATAACTTGCCAATGATGACAATCATGTTTCAGAGAGGAATTGGGCTAGCAATTTCTGAAATTCCTCTCCACTCTTAAGATTGTTTGATTAGTTTCACCAGGAGTTAGGATTTCACCAGAATTACATATAGATGCCTATAACAACAACACATACATATATGCTATATGTATCCATGGCTATATACATATATTTTCCCCTAATTTGTTCTTTTGTTCTTTTTTAAGTAATTGCATCTGTTTCAGTGGCTTGGACTGATTTTGTGTGTGTGTGTGTGTGTGTGCGTGCGCGCATGTGAAACCTTGCTTTTCCATCTCTGGCAGTGTATTTAACACTTCCTGGCAGAAGCCTACCATGATCTTCTCCTTCAATTGCTAGTATTCCCTCTCACCAAACCTCCTGCCTATGCCTGAATTACTTCATAAATACTTTGAATATATTTTGCACTTATCTATTACATGCTGCATCCCCCTAATAAAATATAAGCCTTTTGAGAGCAAGGATTATTTTATTAAGCCAACCAACATACCCCTCTTTTGGGGGCCAAATTCTACATCCCAATATATTTTTCCAGATAAGCTAGAGTTGATTTTCACTGATGAAGAAGAAGAGTTTTGAGGCACAAAATTAGCAATGATGTAAGGACACTGAAAGTGTGAGCTAGTGGTCAGAAAATTGTTGTTACTGTCCTTTCCAAAATTCTACTGGATATACCCTTTGGTGACTGCATGGCATAAAAAGTTATAAGGTTGGACATAGCTTTTTTTTTTGGCTGAGACAATTGGGGTTAAGTCACTTGCCCAGGGTCACACAGTTAGGAAGTGTTAAGTGTCTGAGACCAGATTTAAATCCAGGTCCTCCTGAATTCAGGGTTGGTGCTCTATCCACTGTGCCACCTAGCTGCCCCTTGGACATGGCTTTTTAAAAAAATTCAACATTTATTAAGTGCCAACTATGAGCATGACCCCCAGAATTAAAGGACAATGAAAAAAAATCCTTAATATTAGGGAGTTTATTGTTCTACTGTGTTACATTCTCATCAAGTGAACTAGCCTGTTATAGACATAATAATTTGGATTATTCCAAATGTTTTTAAACTTAAACTTTCAAAATATATTTTTCAAGTGGTATTGTTTATATTCAGAAAAATAAGGGTTCTTTTAAGTTTAGTTCTTTTAAATTATAAATTTAGCATCACTGAAGAGACTTCTATTTGATAAAACTATGGAGGGGCTAGTCTATTGGAAAAACTATTAAATAATTATTGAGTGGCTACTATATATGAGGGCCTATATATTCAAAGATGAGTAAGATGTAGTCTTAGAGTCAGTGAACTTGCTGCACAATAAGCAGAAAAGAACACATATACATAGCTTCTAAAAACTGCATGACCCAGACAGGAGAAGTCAAAAGCACCAATTTTTATCCAAACATGGGGTAGACATGTAGAGAAGGAATAAAGCAATGAATTAACTAAACTGCCCAGAATCCAGATTAGCCTCTAGTCTAAACTCTAGTATAATGGAATTACAAAGGACAGTAACAGTTTGCAAGGAATTTATAGCTAAAACCTCCCCCTCGCCAAAACAAAACAAAACAAATAAACCCAAAACAAAACAAACAACAACAACAACAACAAAAACCGGGTAGATTCTAGGTAAGAAGAGTATTGAGAATCACAGGGGGAAATCAGGTTAGTTTATTCTCTTGTCTTAAGAGGCAAGACCTAAATATCTAACACTATCTTAGAAGTTGACTATCATGCATAATGACCTCTTTCTCACATTTCTTTTGACTTTATTTTTTTTAATAACCCTCACTCTCAGGAAACTCTTCTTCATATTTAATAAATTTGTTTTATGGATTTCTAAGCAACAGGTGTGTTATTACTCTTGACTACTTCTAGTCATGAAATTGCTTTGGGAAAAAAAAATAAAGATCGATAAAAACATGAGGATGTCTTTGACCATTCAGAAAACCTCATTCCAACATGTAAAACAAGGGCATTTTCACTTAATTGTAAAACAGAAGTGTCACGTTTGTATATTCCTATCCAATTAAAATCTATACAAAATACCATTTTAAACTGACTAATCTGAACACTCATTTCCTGTTTCTAGATACAAAAACACACAAGCAGCAAGGGCACCAATACACTGAGATGAATTCGATTTTATCATCTGGATTTGGAACATACTTCTCTACATAGTGTCACTAATAACATTCATTTTAACTTAATCTAAAATTATATTATTTCCAAATAAGTGATCCAAGTGGACACCTAAACAAAAACACATGTGCTTTACATTAGCCTCAAGAAGGAGTAAATATAAACAATTATTATGATTAAAGCAAGAGCATGAAAAAACATGCAAATCAATGATTTTCATTTTATTTTCCTTCCAATGATCACAGAGTAATCAAAGATAGCTATTAATAGAATACAGCTTAAAATTTGTTTTTCATTTGAATTGAGAACAAAGATTCTAGATTTGTAGGTTTTGCAATTTTTTTCCCCATAATAAAGTGAGAATTTTTCTCTCTTCAGTCTATTTTTTCTTCCTATTTACAAGAAAATACTCCAGGCATACAAAAGCAGATGGACTTAGATAATTTCCTCCGTTCTCAGACACTACTTTGGAGCACAAAAAATAAACCATTCTTTTGTTGAGTTTGGAAGCTTAAAATATGTACGGGGATGTAAGGACCCTGAAACTGGAGCTCGTAAGCCAGACGCCAAGGCATTAGACCATCAGTATCACACATGGAGTTTTGTTCAAATGTTTACTAAATACATGACACAGTCCTTTTCTGTCATCTAATAGGATCCAAAAGGATTCATCTGCTTAAGGGAACCTTTTTTCCTGCCTTTCTTTACCATCTTTTTGGTAAAGTGAAGCGCTGAAGAGTGCTAAACCAGAATCCCTCTTAGACATGTCATCTCCTGCAAAATCCCAACCTTTTTGTCCTTCCTCAGGGGATCGGACTTCTTTCCTGCAGCCTTTGTTATTCAAATAACACACCTCCAGCCTTTCTTTCCTCTTTTAGAGAGATCTGGAATCAGACCGAAATCGATCGGGGGAGCGAGGGAGAGAAGGAGGAAGGAACAGAGCGAGGAGAAGTCTACTTACTGAGCAGCCACTCTGCGTTAGTGTGACTTGCTGGACCAGGGATGGGGAGTCACATCTACGGGCAGCCTTGAAACGAGCACAATGGCCTGCGTGCAGAGCGGACGCGCAGGAGCCAGCCGCCCGCGATCCCGCCACCCTGCAAGGGGAGCAGAGGCGGCTCCACCGATTTCGGCTGGGCGGCCGGGAGTGTGTGGATACAAGCTGCCTGCCTTCGCAGCCTAGCAAAACCCCCACCGTATCATTTTACCATATAAGGAGACAAAAGCATTGGAGACACTCACTCTTTAAGGCTCCCAGCAGCTGGCATTCAACCCTTTCTCTCGTCTGTAGTATGTGTGCGTGCGTGCATGTGTTTTCTTTTCCTCCCAAACACTCTTTGTCAGGCTCTTGCTCCAGCCAGACTCTCACTCCTCCTCCATCCTCCTTCCTCTTATCTCCTGCCACCTCCATTTCCACCCCCTTTTAACTATCTCTTTTCATCATGTTTTCTTTCTCTTTTAACCCAAGGGTGTCTTTCATGGGAAACAACTTGATGAAAACCTAGCTGTATCAACTTACAGGAAGAAGAGTTTTACACTCAGGCTGACACTAGCATTCCAGAGCTCCTCACCTGGGGTAGAGTGTCAAGCCCGCGACTGCTGCGGCTCCTTCCCGAGGAGTTATCGGAATCTGGTCACAAGCGGATGATTCTGTCAGCCTAAACATTCACCTTCTGTTTACAAATGAGGTGGGGAAGCAGACAGACTTAGGGAAGGAGGGAGGGATTGGGGTGAGAGCGGAGTAAAGACTGGCCATTTGAAGAGCTGGGACAGTAAAAGCAAGACATTTGCATACTTGGAGCTTCCGTTCAGTACACTTTTCAGTTCATAAAAGAAACTAGTAGATCCGTCAGGCAATCAACCAACTAGCATTTATTAAGCGTTTACAATATGCCAGGCACTGTGCTGGCGATGCAAAGAAAGATAAGAACAACAACTACAATCAAAAAGCCAGTCCCTAATTCTCAAGGCGCTCATAGTCTAAGGGGGACCAAAACGAAATGAAAATGTAAAATCTTTTTTTTCTCTGAGAAACGAAGGCAAAAGATCAGCCCTTAGTTTCCTTTCCACCAGTAAAACTCAAAACATTAGGTGATAAATGAAAATTCTGCAGATAACAAAGGACTACACACTCCACTAGTTCAGATCCATTAATTGAAAAAAGTCAACAGGGTCTACTCAACCCTTAGAGAAAAGAGGTGGAGTAAATGGGTGGGAGGGAAAGAAGGAGGGAAGGAGGGAGGGAGTCTGCATTGAAAGCTAGTCAAAGGAAATATTGCAACTGTTTCTTCAGTGTGTAAAGAAAATTCAAATTGTTAACTAGATCCAGGTCAAAGGAGATTAGTTGATAACCTGCACTGGATGCTGTTAATATAAATTATAACTGATAGTAGTACAATTCAGAGATCGGGTGAAGTTCATCATAATACATGCTCTGGAGACAGACAAAGGCTGAACTGGAGAGCCAGAGGACCAGGTTCAAATTCCTGTTCTTCCATTTACAGTCTATGTGTACATAGGCAAATATGTGACACCTCTGAGCTTTCATTTTCTTTATCTCCCACCAGAGGGGACTTGATGAGATGATCCCTAAAGCCACATTTATGTTCTATAATGCTTTAAAAGAGATATTCACTTTTTTCTTGTTGAGCTCATAATTCACCCAAAGGACCCTCCATATTATTAAGAGAGATAATCCAGAACCAGCCCTTCATTTTATAGTGAGCCAAATAAGTCACAGAGTTCATTAGTGCAAGAATCTAAAACTCCAATCCCCTTGAAGATAAGAAATTCTTATTTTTTTGTATAGAACTTTAAGGGTCAGAAATTGTTCAGTCCTATTTGATTCTTCATTTCCCCAAGTGGAGTTTTCTTGGCAAAATATTGAGATGGTTTGCTATTTTCTCCTCCAGCTCATTTTACATATGAGGAAATGGAGGCAAAACTGGGTTAAGTGACTTGCCCAGGGTCACACAACAGCTAATATGTGTCTGAGGCCAAATTTGAACTCAGGATGATGAATCTTCCTGACTTCAGACCTGACACTCTGTGCACTGTGGCGCCATTCAGCTGATCTGGAGGTGAACATATAGACCGTCTAATCCACTCTTTTCATATGAGTTTCATGTTACTTAGTTCCAGAGAAGGTATGACTTGTCTAAAGCCATGTAGGTAGTATGTAACAGGGTTGAGATCAAAACTCATCTTCCTGCTCCATAGCCAGTGGCCTTTCTATTGTACCATTTTCATTCTAATTAGATCTTCTTCATCATGCACTTTACACCAAACAGATTATTACAACCATTCTACAGATCAGAAATTTCAGAGCTAGAGAGGGATTACCACTTGAGCATGGCCACAGAACTAGGTTAAATATGAGAGATGGAATTTGAACCTAGGACTCTGAACCCAGTGGTCTTTTTTTTAAACTATACTTTGTTGCCTCATACAGGCATTCAATTAAAAATCATAATGGGTGAACATATGGAAATCCATAACAAAGCCAGGTATACATCACACTCATCAGGTGTATTGAAAGACTTTAAGAAAAAAAGTGGGAAGGTCATTACTGAAATAAAACAGCACAGTGACTCAAACTCTGGACTTAATAATTTACTAGTGACACATTATGAAGTGGGCAATTTCCCCTGGGGGTGGAGGGTGGGGGTGAGGGTGGAGTAGGGTTGGCAATATTCTAAATATAGACATGGAATCAGAAACTCTGAATCCTCACTGCAATTAGCCTTCCAATTTCCTTAATTGAGGGGAAGTCTCTATTAGAAAAATTTAAGGAGAAAAAAAAGTCAGAAGGGCTGTCTTTTTAAAAACACTATAATAAAATAATTCACAAAAAGTTCTCTCAAAGGAAGACAGCTTTTTTTTTTAAAGGGCATATAAGAATACAAGTGATTGTTAATATGTTGTCTCACAGCAGATGTAGGATCTATTCTTCTAAGCCTAAATGCGACTAGACCCACAGGTGATGGAATATGTTGTTTGTCCTTTGTTCTTGAAGAGGACCATGACATCAGGCAGATGATGCCATTACATGCAAGTGAATTGGATTTAAGTGAAGGAGAGCTTAGCAGCTCACCTGCCTCACTTTCCTTTCAGAGCCATCTGGGTCCAGTGGCCAGATATAGCTCAAGATAACTTGAGATGGCTCTGGATTCAGTTGGAAGACATTGGCTTTTTTAAGCCAAAGTTTTCAATAGGTCTCAGTTTAACTAAAGACATCCCCATTCAGTGATTAAGGCTTGGTAGAAATTGAGGCAAAGAATGGCCTCTTTCAACTAGGTCCCTCCTCCCCCCTAAAAAATCTAAATAAATAAATTTGGGAGGGAAGACCGTCAGAGTTTCTGAGCAAAGCAAAGTGATTGTTTTTTACATTCAATCTGAGTATCACAAAGAATAAATTGTCAAAGAATGTTTATACTTTAGTGTATAAATTAAATTTCAATGAATCTCTGAACTCATATGAATACTAACTCCATTCATATAGATTACAGCCCTTCTCCACCTTTACAGCCTGTGTTAAATTTATCCTCATTCACCAAAAAGCCAAAGATGTTTCACAGAGGATCCTCTGATGCTTACCATTTCTGTGAGTTTGGACAGGTTACATCATTCCCCTGGGTCTCTATTTTCTCACCTGTCAAGTGAGAGTGTTGTATTTCTATGATCTATTTAGCATGCTGGAGGTCTTTCTGTATCTTTTTCCATTTCTTTGGTACTAGTACCCTACTTGGGTTATGCCTACTTTTTCCCTTATGACTCACGACATGAAAGGCCCATCTTCTATCCCTATTATACTTTTGTGGAATATCTCTTGTGCTAATTATTGTGAATAAGTCATCATTGGAAATAAAATGAAGCCTAAATTGCATATGCCATTCATTTCTCCCTTGCTATTTGAGTTACAGTTTTGATTTTAGAGACTGTGATGTGTTAAGATTTGCAACCCTATAACATCACCAGGAGAACATTTATGTTAAAAATATGTACTCTCTACTATTCCTTCTAGATTCAAACATAAAATTCTCTTGGGTACTTCAATCCTTTCACAATCTGATCCCAACTTATCTTTCCAGTCTTACACATTTGTGTCTTTTCACACCTTGTGGTTGAACAAAACTGGCCTCCTTGTTGCTTATACATGGCTCTCCATCTCTTATTTTCCTACGCCTATACTGGCTATCATCCATCTTGTATTTCAATTTCTTTTCACTTCTGCCTCTTAGCATTTCCACCTTCCTTTAGGATGCAGCTCGAGTACCATCTTCTACATAAAGCTTTGTCTGATCTTCTCTAATGCCTCCCCTACCTTGTAATATTTATATGACTACATTGTGAGTTTCTCAAGGGCAAAAAGAAGGAAGAGGGAAAGAAAGAAAAAAGAGAAAGGAAGGAAAGAAGGAAGAAAAGAAAAGAGAGAGGAAGAAAGATAAGAAAAAACAAAAAAGAAGGGGAAAAAAGAATTTGAAGATATCCTCGTTCCTCTATTTTTTGCCTCAATATCTACTAGTTTGTACCTAACACATATCATTTATGAACCAGGAAAATCACTTACCTGATTCTCTGAATGTTATTGTAACTAGAAAGGTTGATGGGAGTGAAACATCAAGAAGGGAAAGAAAAATAGTTTAAAAAGTGGGGAGAAATGAGAGAAACAAATGAGTAAGCTAGGATAGGAAGGAACAGGGAAAGATCTAATCTTTGAATAACTTTGTATCTGATCTGACCTTAGGATGACATTTAGGTTCCAAAGGAATTGGATGAAGGGACCTGTGTAGTGACTCAACACTAAAATTCTCCTCACTTTGTGAATATTACTCAGCACAAGGAATTACTCCCCTTCTCAGGAGAAGGGGTCTTAAGAGAGAATGTCAGGAACTTGTGTTCTGGGGGTGGAGGGTTGGGAAGGGATGCAGTATAACTGCAGGTTTCTCAGGATAGCAGTGAGGCTGAGTAGCAGCTTAGGATGTGCTCTATGTGAATGCCTTCAGCATCAATGTCCAAGATAAAATAGATTTTTTAAAAATCTAAACCATGGCTTAATTCTTATTTTCACTGTTATCCCTATTCTTCCCTTTCTATGCACATAAATGTATATGCCTTAAGGATTCTTTCTCCATTAATTTTCTACATAATTTATGCTTATGTGTAGCACACTGTGCTTAGGGAAGATATAAAAATAATCGAGATATATTTCTTATCCTCAAGTAGTTTATAATCTAGTAGTACCTTTGCTAATGCTTACTAATATTTATTTTCTCCTGGGCACATATAATTGTCAAGACTGTGGTAAGTAGAAAGGAAAATGGAAATATAAGATCAAAGATCTAGATCTAGAAGAGAACTTAAGAGGCAATCTTATACAATCCTCTCCCATTACAGATGAGTCAACTGAGTCCCAGAGAGATTAAGTGATTTGCCTAAATTCACATAGGCAGCAAGTTTTAAAAGTAAGACTTTTAGAAGAAAATCCCAATTTTCCAAGGAAAGAACCAGTACTGTCTCTAGTGTATCATATATTGTTTCTAGTGTACCATATCAGAATGCATATTGCTCAAAGATTCCTCATGCCCTGATTTTCATCATAGAGCTACTAGAGAATTTAAACTCTAGAATAATATAAGTTATGGGGAGGAAAAAAATAAACCTTATTTTTAGAAGAAACATTAGAGTATGGGAAATCTTATCCTTTATATTCTAAAACAACACTGTGGTTGTTTGTGTGAGTGCCTGGTACCTACATGAATGCAATGACACATTTTAATGTGTGATCTACAAGTTTTGCCACCTAGGAAATGTGAGTCATCTCCACTTGTTAGCTATTTTTCATAGGGCCAGTTCCTGTTATTTTCTTTGTCTTGAAACAAGCATAGTTTGCAGCTCTGCCTCTGTTTGCTCAGAGGAAATGCTCAGCCTACCATGAAGTCAGCCTGTATATTCACAAATAAATAAGCAAAAGGTTAATATTCCCCATCCTCTTCTAGTTAGAAGGAGAAAACTTTGGTTTCTTTCTTAGATGCAAATTTTTCCATATCCAATTTCTTTCTCTGAAGAAAAAGAAAAAAAAAGATTAAATAGATACAAATTGTCAATGTTTAAAGTCTCAAAACATTCCAGTGTTCTGGCCAAATCCACAAATAACTATATGGTCCTCAAAAATTTGCCATCATATTGTCAAAATAATTCCAGTTGTATTTGGTTATCCTTAATACAAGTTCCCATTACAATCTGGATAGGCCATTAAAGAAAGCTGCTATTTGGGGATAATGACCAATTGCATGGAATCTTGCAAACCCAACATTTTAGCCCAATAGAGTTCTCATGGCAGTTGGTTATCATTACATATTGGTGGAATTATTGTGTCTTCCTAATATTGAAAGCAGGCATTTGTCTTTTGCCTTTCTTTGTATGCCCAATACATAGCACATTGAGTGCCTGGCACACAGTAGGGGTTTAATAAATACTAATTAACTGACTAAGTCAAGAAAAAAAATTTAAAACCCGCTCTTGTTTCTGTGCTTTACTTGTGCCTCAAATTTCAGCTTTATTTGCAGTAATCTGTTCATTTATATTGACTTGGAAATTGTTTTCTTTTTGAGTGAAGGCAATAATTAAGAGAATTCTTTTTAATCAGCTATTCTGAAATCAACTTTAAAAGGTGCATTGGGTAAGGTAGGGGAAGGGGAGAGTAAATTCCTAGGATTGGAATAAACCTGGTGAAATCTTAATCTGATTCAACAGTGTTTGCTTTCTTAACATGCCTGAATAGCTTTCACATATGGTCTCTAACAATTACTCCATGGCTTCAGTGAAACTGGAGAGTTTCATCCAAGATCAGCTATTTCTAAGAATGTTTATCTCAAAGTACATAACTCTCAGTTATCTAACACTATCTTGTTTATTTTGAAGACAACTGCTGCAAAATTTGTAACCCCAGGTTGGTTTCCTTCTGTTATGACTACTCTTTGGGACTATTTCTTTTTTGTTCAGAGATTACAAGCTAATTTTGATAGACATTATGAAATGGTAGAAAAAAATAACAAACAAAAACCTATTTGGGACCAAGATTCAAGTAAGTCACTAAAGTTTATTCTCCTCATTTAAAAAAGTTTTATTATTGTCTTCAGTTTTTATACTATAAACAGCTATATGACATATTAGAGTGCTGGACCTGGAGTCAGAAAAACCTGAGTTTGAATCTTGCCTTAAATATTTATTAGCTGCGTGACCCTGGACAAATCACTTAAGATTTGTTTGTCTCAGTTTACTTGACTGTAAATTGGAAATAAAAATAATGCTTCTTTCAGAGAGTTGTTATGAGGAGCTTGAGAAATAATATATGTAAGGTAAGTGCTTTGCCAACCTTAAAGCTCTATATAAATGCTAGTTATTTTTCTTATTATTTTGGATATTCTCTTTTCTTTCCCACCAGGAGTGGAACCCTCCCTTGTAATAAAGGTTTAAGAAAAAAACTCTCACAATTTAGCATTCTTCTTCCATCATACTCCCTGCTTCTTTATTGATACGTGAGATATTTATTTCATCATTTATTTTCTAGGCCACAAACATATGTATGTATGGATATGCATATATATGTATATAGCCGCACACATACACACATACACAAATATGTTTACAACTCACCTATCTCATTACATAGATGAACAAACTAAAAGGCAAAACTACTTTGGTCAAGTTATACAGTTGGGCACAATTGGTAGAGTTTGGACATGAATCTTGGCCTTCACAACTCTAAAGTCTTTTTGTTACATCCCATTTCCTTGCTGGGTAACTTTAAGGCATAATCCCTCTGCTTCAGTCTCCTCAGCTGTAAAATGAGAATAAAACCATCCACTCTACCTACTTTATGGTATTGTTGTAAGGATTAAATGAGCCAATAGATATGAAAATACTTTGAAAAGAAAAACAAAACAATAACATACAAATGTTAAGGTTGTATTATGGTAGCTCAAATAAAACAAAATTGGAAAAGAAGCATCAACCTGTTCCCACTGCTAAAAACAAACTTGTTAAAAAAACAAAATAGCACCAAAACTTTCTTCCCTCCCCCAACAACTCTCATCACCACAGCTGCTGAAATTGTTACTGTTTTTAGTTATGAATCACTGTTTCTATTATCATGTATAATTAAGAGTTGAATATACTTCAAATGTCATCTTATGCAGATGTTACTGAACTACCAAAGGACACTTAAAAATTCACTGAATTCTAGAGGTGAAAGGAGCCTTATAGGTGAACTAGTTTAACCTTCTAATTTTTCAGAAGAAACTGAACCCCAGAGAGATGAAGCCCCTACCTCCAAGGCTATGAAGAAAATTAGGCAGACAACTAAGACATTGCAAAGGCATTGAGATGGGATATGGAATGCATATAAGGAACACAGAAAATTCTGCTTTTTCTAGATTGTAGAGTTGTACTGATTATAACCTGGCTGCGAAAGGCTTTAAAAGCTAAACAGAGGAGTTTATATTTTTCCCTTGAGGTAATAGGAAGCTGCCAGAGTCTATTATATAGGAGTTTAAAATGGTCATAACTAAATTCCCTATCCACTTAAGGATAATCACTCTGACAACATTGATAAAGATGAACTAGAGAGGGGAGAGACAGAAAGACCAAACAGGTAAAGTCCTGAATTAAGTTAATAGTCGTGGAAGCAGAAATAAAGAGTTGGATTCAAGAGATATTTTGAAAGTAGAATCAGCAAGATTTGACAACTGATAACATTTGACAACATTTGGGATTGAGCAAGGGTAACAAGTTGAGGATAATGCCAAAGTTATGAGCCAGATAGACTGGAAAAATGGTGGCTTCTCAACAGAAATATGTTAATTTGGAAGAGGACTGAATTTGAGAAGAGAGATAATAAGTTCACTTTGAGACATACTGAATTTAGATGTTTCCAGGACATCCAGTTTGAAATAACCAATAGTCATTTAGGACAATAAGCAATCTGATGTAGTAGAATAAGAATTCTTAAATTGGGGTTTAAGTTCACAGTTTTCAAGAGATCAGTTAGTAAACTAGGATGAGGAAAAATTATCTTTATTTCAAAATAACTAATTACTCTTGTAATCCTGTGTATTTTTATTTAAAGCACTTAAAAAACATTATCTTGAACATCAGACTGCCAAAAGAGTCCCTAGATACAAAAAAAAAAAAGACTTAGAATCCCTGATTTAAACCATTAAAAGGAAAATCTTACTATACAAAGGCAAACTGATAAGCCTGGAATAGAAGTCATCAAAAATGGATTGCTACAATTGCAGCATGAATGGAATACTTCCAGATCCCTGACACTAACACTGCTAGTCAGATTGAGGACAGTTATTTGGAATCACGAGGATCTTCAGATCAGCCTGGTTGTGCAACTAAACATGTAAATCCATTCTAAGTAACCTAAGCATGGTGTAAGGAGCTAATAAGTTGCACCTAGATTTCTTGGGGCTTTCTTGAGGCTAAATTTTTTTTATTATTTCTTGCCTCTGTCATCTTCCCCAAATAAAATCTACTATGATACCAGAGGAAAATGTAAGATAGGGATTAGATGACTTGTGAATGGACTAGTAAACAGAGCTCCTGGGTGAGAAAATTCTGTGTACTAATGCAAGTTTACAATGTCCCTGCAATTTATATTCTTAGAGTTGCCTGTGAGAGGGAAAAATAAAATTAGAGCAATGATTTTGATGGTGCTGTTTGTCCCCAAACAAAACTTGATGATCTGACTCTAGACTAAGCATTCATTGAACCCAAAAAACTCCCACATGCACACAGAGTAACCCACAATCAGGTGAGAAAAATCCCTTCTAACTTGCATGACTACAAGAAGGATCTATGATTTCCTCAGTTTGGGGAATTCCCTACATTAATACACCTCTCTAAACAAGGTCTTGATAAGAAGGGTTAAGTAAGGTGGATTCTACACCTGCAAAGATGAAACAGGCTTGTAAGCCAAGAGAAGGGCAACCCCTATGCTGTTAATACAAGAAAAAGATGTAAGTAGTTACTTCTGAAGTTTAAAATGCAAAAGATCTAGACTATAATCATTAAACAAGAAGACAATCCAGTGAAAGACAGTTGTCTTGAAGCTGAAGGAATGCACCACTACACATTTTTGTAATAGAATGTAGTGAATCTGTATTTTTTACATTAGGCAAAGTACTACTACTACTACTATGATTTCCACTCTCATTGGAGAAGGAAAACTCAAAAGTCAGACAAATTCAAATTACATTTTAGGAACTTAGATTTAGACCTGAAGGGATATTAAAAAGTCTTTTAGTATGACTCCATTTAGAAATAGAGAAATACTCTGGTATTCCTATCTCCAGAGCCAGTACTCTATTCACTATCCTTTTTTGTGCCTTGTGTGTATGCACATGTGTGTGTGTGTGTGTGTGTGTGTGTGTGTGTGTGTGCTAGATGATATGGGCAGCTAGGTGGTGAAGTGGATAGAAGTGGATTGTATTCCTGAGCTCAAAGCTGGCCTTAGACAATTACAGCTATATGATTCTGGGCAAATTACTTAACCCTCTTTGCCTCAGTTTTCTCATTTGTAAAATAAGCTGGAGAAGGAAATGGCAAACCACTTCAATATCTTGTAGCAGGACTTTGTATCTCCCACACTCTTCACACTCTCAGCAATAGAATGTACTTAGCCCAGCTAAGTATATGAAGATTTGTTACTAGCAGGTTAACAACTCACTGTTGAATTCTCTGACTACGCAACCTATGAACTAGATTATTTTTGAAATTTTGAGCCTATATGTTATTAAAACTAAGATCAAGGAATCATATTTTGTGGAAAGTCATCTTCCTCTCCTTTTCTCTTCTCATTTCCTTTCCCCTGAGCTCCCCTCTGAACTGGGATTGTTCCCCAATATTCTATTCTAGATATTCTTTTGTCTTTTCTTTAGTGTCAGGGATCTGGAAGTATTCCATTCATGCTGCGATTGTAGCAATCTATTCTTGATGAGTTCTATTCCAGGCTTATCAGTTTGCCTTTGTACAGTAATTTTTTTCTTTTTATTTGCAAAACATATGTATGGGTAATTCTTCAACATTAACCTTTACAAAGCTTTCTGTTACAAATTTTTCCTCCTTACTCCCCACCCCTCCCCTAGATGGCAGGATATCCACTACATGTTAATTATGTTAAAATACTTGACAAATCGAATATATGTATACATATTTCCACACTTATTGTTGTGCAAGAAAAATCGTATCTAGAAGAAAAAAAAATCAGAGAAAGGAAACACAATGTAAGCAAACATCAGTAGAGAGAATGAAAATGTTATGTTGTGGTCCATATTTCACATCCCTCTCTCTGGGAGTATATGGCTTCCTTCAGTGAACAATTGGAACTGGTTTGAAACATTTCGTTGTTGAAGAGAGCATATCCATCAGAATTGATCATCATATAATCTTGTTGCTGTGTATAATGATCTCCTGGTTCTGCTCATTTCACTCAACATCAGTTCATGCAAGTCTCTCCAGGCCTCTCTGAAATCAGCCTGCTGGTCGTTTCTAACACAACAATAATATTCCATAGCATTCATGTACCATAATTTATTCAGCCACTCTCCAATTGATGGGCATCCATTCAGTTTCCAGTTTCTAGCCACTACAAAAAGGGCTGCCACAAACATTCTTGCACATGTGGGGCCCTTTCCTTCCTCTAAGATCTCTTTGGGATATAGGCCCAAAAGAAACACTGCTGGATCAAAGGGTATGCACAGTTTGATAACTTTTTGAGCATAGCTCCAAATTGTTCTCCAGAATGGTTGGATCCGTTCACAGTTCCACCAACAATGTATCAGTGTCCCAGTCTTCCCACATCCCCTCCAACATTCATCATTATCTTTTTCTGTCATTTTAGCCAATCTGAAAGGTGTGTAGTAGTATCTCAGAGTTGTCTTAATTTGCATTTCTCTGATCAATAGTGATTTGGAACACTTTTTCATATGACTAGAAATGGTTTTAATTTCATCCTCTGAAAATTGTCTGTTCATATCCTTTGACCATTTATCGATTGGAGAATGGCTTGAATTCTTATATATATGAGACAATTCTCTATATATTTTAGAAATGAGACCTTTATCAGAACCCTTAAATGTAAAGATGATTTCCCAATTTATTGCTTCCTTCCTAATCTTGACTGCATTGGTTTTGTTTTGTACAGTAAGATTTGCCTTTTAATGGTTTAAATCAGGGATTCTAAGTCTTTTTTTGTATCTAGGACTCTTTTGGCAGTCTGATGTTCAAGATAATGTTTTTTAAGTGCTTTAAATAAAAATACACAGGATTACAAGAGTAATTAGTTATTTTGAAATAAAGATAATTTTTTTCCTCATCCTAGTTTACTTACTGATCTCTTGAAAACTGTGAACTTAAACCCCAGTTTAAGAATTCTTATTCTACTACATCAGATTGCTTATTGTCTTGGGGAAGGGGGTGGGGAGGAAAAGATGAGGGAAAGAGAAGGAGAAAAAAATGTGGAACACAAAATCCTGCAAAAATGAATGTTGAAAATAATCTTTATATGTATTTGAAAAGAAAAGATACTATTGTGAAAAAAATTGAAAATACAGAAAAGAAGCCTTGAAATAGCTTACTCTAATTTGAACTTTTAAACTTCATTTTAAATTTTGTTCCAAAGGGCAATGGAGAGACATATGATGTCCATAAATAGGATACACCACATTAGCAATAATGTCACATGGACAAAGCAGTGTAAGAAATACTGTTAAAGATATGTATGAAAAGGGAATGAACAAGTCATGTGGTAGTAGTAGTAGTAGTAGTGGGAGGGGAGAGATAACAGATGGGACCCCAGGATGTTGGGCAGACATTCCTTCTTCCTCTATTGGAAGATTTACAGGAAAACAATGTAGACAAGTCACACAGAATGAGAAGGTAGGAAAGGGGATACACTGGTATCAGATTTTTCTGGGGAAAGAGTGAAGACCTCTCATGAGAATGTAGCCTTGATCTATGCCCTAATTGTGATTTGAGACTTTGTAATTATAAATTGAGCTATAGCTAAAAGCTACAAGTTTTAATTATCTTTGATAAACGAGTATTTCCCTCCTGTTCCCCCCCCCCCCCATGCTGATCTTTTCATTAGCATTTAAGTACCTAATACTGTAAAAGTATGTGTTATTGACTAGCAGTCTTTGTTTCTGGGGTAGATATTTAGTCTTAGAGTAAACTAGAATTCCCAGCCAATGGTAGAAAAGGTCAGAAGAAAAAGGCTGGTGACTTCTGCATTAAGGTCTATACAATCTTGTGTTTTGCAGTTTGTGCTTTGCACTCCTCTACTGACACCTTGCTTGTTGGGAGTTGTCCTTTCTCACAAGATCATAATAAATCCTTTTTTGCTTTTTATGTTGAGAGTCTCTGATTTTAATTTGGGTAAGGGTCGCTGTGCCACACATTGGGGAAGGTGACAGAGGCAAGAAATAATAAGAAATATAGTCCTACTTTTTCTCCAGTCAAGAAAGTTGGAAGCAAGTTTACTTGCACTGGTAAGGACTTACCTCCATAGATGTGGTAAAAAAATATTTAAGAATAAAAGAAAAACTCTCAAATAAATGTTATCTTAGACTCAAGCTTCATTTCTAGGCTTTTTATAAAGATTGTGAACAATTCTCCCTGTTGATTTGTATTCCTAGGTTCAGCAAGACACTTACCAAAAACTAATATAATCTTTCTAGTCTGAATTATTAAGTTATAGGAAAATTTTTTGGTAAACTAGGACTATTGGATCTGAATTATCTGTAGACTAGTCATAAACTAGATATCTTACGAAGAAATAGATCTGGCTAAATTTTATGCAGTAAGTAGTTCTTTCCATCCAAATGCTTTTCATAGTCATGTACCTAGTGCCTAGAACATAATAGATGTTTAATAAATACTTGTCAATTGGTCTAACTTATTATCTACACTTAAAATATATTTTATTGATATCTTGTTTTTACATCACCTATAGCAATTTCTCATAGCTAAAAGTTAAAAAGAGAATAAAAATATTTAAACAAAACAAACATATTGAAATAGTTTGGGGATATATGCAATGTCAAAGATCTAGTTCTTCCTATTTCTATGGGACTAAGGTTGACAAAGTTATCAATATATAATTTTATTAACTTTTTGATCTCTCAATTTTGTTTTTTCAGGGTTTTTTTAGAATCTGAATCTATTTTTCTCTTTCATTATTTTTGATGTAAAACATCTGCAGGGAATTTTTTTTACTGAATAGCCTAGTGACAGATAGATCTGTACACAAAAGAAGGCAAAGGAAAGCAGAACAGGGAGTAGTAATTAGTCAGGAAAGGAGAAAAACCAGGGGTCAGAAGGAAACTGAACAGAAATAAAGGAAATGAGAAATCTGTTGAGTAAACTGTCATTAATTTCATGTATATGTTTAAAATACCACAAAGAATAAGGAATTTATTCAGGAACTGATTCATATACTTAGCCCTAATACCAAAGGCTAACTAAATAAGGTGACTGTGTGCAAAGAAAAAATAGTTGCTCTTAAACTAAGAGGATAGTTCTCATTTTGTTGGTACTAGAGTCCAGATCTTTAGTACATTGAGTGGATTACCCACCCCACATTCCTCATCTCACTCTATATCCCACCCCAAATTGGAAAACATGTATGCAAATCACAGAGGATAAAAAAGTATCATTTTCATTAGGGTGTATCTCTTGTCATTTTCTCTTTCATGAGGATGACCCCATTCTGGGGCCAGAATTGAGCAGTAATAGGAGACTAGTCTAGATTGCTTAGTGCTTTCTAAATTGCATAGTGCTTTCTATAATCTTAAAATATTCTCTGCTGCAAAAAACCCATTACTTCAACACCAATATTCTCACAGAGGTGCTAGAATGTCTGCAGATCCTGGAACATCTCAATTTCAGAAAGAATCAATATTAGAATGAAAGAAAAATAAGGGATATTGGAAGCAACATTAATAGCAGCAAAGGATCTACCTGCAGAGTAGGAGGAAATAAATGTTTAGATAAAAACAAGTATTCTATCCTCATGGAATTTATAATCAATTAAGGAAATAAGAAAGAATTATAACATCATGTTTTTGTGCTAAGGCAATTGGGGTTAAGTAATTTGTCCAGGGTCACAGAGCTAGGAAGTGTTAAGTGTCTGAGACCAGATTTGAACTCAGGTCATCCTGACTTCAGGTGCTCTATCCACTGCACCATCTAGTTGTCCTTGTCATCATGTTTTGTTATGAGTACATCAGAGTTACAAAGCAAAATGCTGTGTAATGTCTGAAAAAAGGAGGGAACCTGTGTGAATAGCAAAGACAATGGGATTTTAAGAAGTGTTAAAGATTTTACTGAGAGTACATACATATGTACATATAAACATGCAAACATGCTTCTATGCAGATAGCTTGAAAAAGAAGTGAGCTGGTTATTAAGTGAAAGAGACAGAAGTACAACTTGAGTACCATTAGTACCCTTTAGATAATAAAAGAACACAAAATAGATTCCATTGTATTAGATCAATTCACATCCATTATGGAGAAAGTTTGGTAAAGATAGAAAAGAATAGTAGAATGCCAGAAGATATGGAGGGCTTTCAATCCATGTAGGTGGACCTATACCAATGAAATTGCATACCAATTTCAAGCACCAAAATCAAGACTATAATCCCCATATTCATAAAATAAGTACTGATTATGAACTAGATGCTGAAATGAAACAGTTCTCATCCAGATAGCTTATACAAATTGCTTTGTATATATTTTTCTGCATGTTGTCTTTCCTATTAGTCTGTGTTTTCCTTGAAGGCATTTTAGTGATTTGATGCCACATATGAACTCACATCTTCATGATTCCCTGAACAGTTGTGTCATCTGGCTGCCTTCTAATTTAGAATCCCATATTAATATATATGTGTATGTGTATATATACATGGCCAACCTTCTCCCCTATAAGGATTCTGACAGTATGTAGCATCAACCCTAATAATTGGACTATATGATAGTTATTTAGATAGTGGAAAGACCACTAGACTTAAAGTCAGAAAATGTGAATTCAAATCCTATTTCAGACATGTACTAGGCTGTGTAATTCCATGGCAACCCACTTAAGCTTTCTTGACTTCATTTTTCCCATCTGTAAAATGGGGATTACAATAGCACCTATCTCATAGCATGCTTGTAAAACTCAAAGAGATATATTTAAAGGGTTTTACAAACCTTCAAATGCTATATAAATGCTTGCTATCATTATGATTTATACAATCCATAAATGTCTGGTCAAGGGATCCTTCTCTTTCCCTTATTGGTGATGGATGAATTATTAATTATCCCCAGATTCAGGGGAGAGAGAAAAGATGGGTGAGTATGTCACTTGTGTTATCTGTCATTTTAGAAAGTAAGTTTCCCAAATTTGTATCTTAACAATTAGCACCTCATGTAGTCATGGAGACTCAATAGAAATTATTCTGAATTTTAGTGAGTAATTTATTTACAATTAAAAAAAAACAAAAAATTATGGGTTCTGCTTTTAATTGTTGGTTTTCATGTCATCTAAATAACTCTTAGTTTGATTCTATCCTCCAAAACCAAGCCTCCAAATTTTCTTATTCATGCCGGAAGGATTTCTTGGCATGAGAAACAAGTGGGAAGTGTGTGGAATGCAAGTCTTCTTGTATCTGCTTGTATTTCTATTTTTCTGGGGACCAAAATGGTCCAGACAGGTGGGAAAAAAGCTGAAAGATTAAGGATGAGATCCCCAAATGCTTAATTCTTTCAGATAAGGATTAAGTGTCTCAAAACAACCCCAAAGAAAATGAGAAACAATAGCTTCTAGCATTTATATAAGCAAAAGGTTTCAGACATGCTTAGTTATTTTAGGAAGTCACACAATACATGTTTAAATCAGTTTCGAAGTTGCTGGCACCTCTGCCTCCTACCAACATTAATGTTCATTTTGGCATGAAGTTGACCTTTCAAGAAATTTTAAGGCATCACTTGAAATGCTTGTGTGGGCAGATTGGTAACATGACCTAATAAGGTATTTGTCATGTGTCTGGTACACAAAAGACCTTCATCTCAGGGTTCTAATATCTCCCCTCCTCTACTACCATTGAGGTTCACTGTAGATCTCATTTTTCTTCCTACATTTACAAGGTCATCTTTCCATCTTAAATTGAATTCTTATGAAAAAGGAGGCCCAAGGAACACACAGGAATGCAAAGTATTTAATTCAATTCAAGAACCATTTATTAAATATATATCATGTACTATGTGACTCTTCTCAAGGGTAGAGATATGAGGGGAAAATTAAAAAAATAATCTTCCCTCAACCAACGACCAATAAGCACATATCAATCACCTACTGTGTAAGGTTCTATGCTAGGCACTCGAGGAGTTTACATTTTACTAGGAGAAAATATTATGCACACTATAAACAAAAAGGAGACATGGGGTCATATTTCCAGTCCAGGTCAGCTTAGAGAGACAGACAGGGAGGTCTTCAGATAGAGGTCAGCCAAGAATAGCTGAGCAGAGCATTCCAACACAGGGAGAGGCCAGCATAGAGGAACCTATCCTTATGTAAGGTGAAGGAACATGTGCCAATTGGCAGCTCTGTTGCTCACAGCCTAGTTCTAGGATATAGATACAGAACAGACTGAGAAAGGCACATTTACATAGAGTTGGCAACAATAAATTCTTGTCTCCTGTTGTTTCAGCCCTCCTTTGTGAGGTTCAGAGAAGAATGAGGTTTGTACCTGCTCCCCTCATTCCCTCTTCTGTGCTTATATGCTGTTTTTCTTGTTCACCCCAATTATGATGAATAGTAAATTTCAACAACCCCTTTCCCTTTTGTCCCCTTCGTCCCTGTTCGCACCATAAGTACTCCTTTTCTCCTCTCTTTTCTTTCCTCTCTTAAGACTTTCAAAACAGAACAAAACCATGTTGCCCTCATTCCCCAAAATGTTCCAAATTACTAAAAATGAGAGGAATGAAAATGTCTGGGGTCTAATTTCATACCCATGAGAAAATAATAGTACATTCACCAGATTGACAAAGCTGATACAAAACAAAAATAAAAATTGTTAGAGGAACTGGTAAATTATTATTGGTGAAGTTGTGAATTGCTCTAAGTGTTCTGGAAAGCAATTTGGTGCTATACCCAGAAAGCACTTTAACTTGATTGAGAAAGCCCCTCTCTCAAAGGGCATGTAGGTGGTGTAGTGGATAGAGCATCAGCGCTGAGGTCAGGAAGACCTGAGTTCAAATTTGGTCTCAGACACTTCACACTTCTTAGCTGTGTGACCTTGGGCAAGTCACTTAACCCCAATTGCCTCAGCAAAAATAAATAAATAAATAAAAGCTCTTGACCCAGAGATATTATTACTAACATGTACCCCAATAATTAAAGACAGAAGGAAAAAAATCCACAAATACAACAATATTCATAGCTATACTTTCTGTTATAATAAAAAGCTGGAAACAAAGTGTATGTCCATCAAAGTGGGAAATGATTGAACAAATTATATGAGAATGTATTATTATATTATTGCTTTGTGAGAATTGATGAAAGGGGGTGATGACCCAAGAGAGTCCTAATTCTGATTAGTGGTGAATGGAAATTAAGTGTTACAGACAGATCTTGGGTACCCAAAGAATCATAATTGTTGACTTTTTTGTGCTTTAACAAAAATTTAAAAACTTTTTTTTAACCTCATTTGAGATTCACAACAGCATTGTAAGAGAGGTAATGCAATTTTTAAATCTCCACTTCAAAAATGATACTCAGAGAGGTTATGTCACTTTTCCAGGGTCACTTAATAAGTATCAGAATAGATATTCAAATCCTGTGCTTCTGTCTTTAAATTTAATGTTCTTTTCATTATACCATAGTGACAATAAGGGTATCTAACAAATGTTTGCTATTGATCAGTAGTTTTTCAGTTTAGTTTGACTCCATTTGGGATTTTCTTATCAAAGACACTAGAATAGGTTGCCATGAACTTTTCTATCTCATTTTGCAGATGAGGCAACTGAGACAAATAGGGTTAAGTTACTTGCCCAGAGTCACATAGATAAGGATGTGTGAGTAAACTCAGAAAGATGAGACTTTCTGATTTCATGTCCAGCACTATCTATTGAACCACCTACCTCTAGTGAATAGAAAATGTTTTTGAGTGAATTTAATTAAAAATGGTCAGTCAGGTTTAATGGATTTCCAATAACTTCTTTAAAAAATACCAGAACACATTTTAAGGACAATGTGAAGAAGAGAATAGTGAGTGAGACTCAGAGATCTGGATTCAAATCCAACTTCTGACATTTATTAACTAGCTGTATAACTTTGGCTAGTCACTTAATCATCTGAGTGTGGGTTTCTTCATTGGGGAAACAGATGATCCAGTCAATCCAAAAGAATTTGTTGAATTCCTATTCTATGTCAGGCACTGTTTTAGGTACTTTAAAGACAAATATGGGGTGTCCCAAAAGTCCTATTGCAGTTTTAAGTTTTAGTTTTTTTAAACTGCACTAAGAGTTTTAGGACACCCTATATATAAAGCATGAAATCATCCCTTTTTTTTGGCTGAGGCAGTTGGGGTGACTTGCCCAGGGTCACACAGCTAGGAAGTGTTAAATTGTCTGAGACCAGATTTAAACTCAAGTCCTCCTGACTTCAGGGCTGGTGCTCTATCCACTGCTCCACCTAGCTTCACTATCATCCTTTTTAAGGAGCTTACATTCTACTTGGGAAGGCATATAGAAGTACATGCAGAATAAATACAAGATAGTCAAATACAAGGTAATATAAAAAGACATCAGCAATTGGGAGAGGGGAAATAAAGAAAGATGGTCTTTATATTGTCTCTTGAAGAAAGAGAGGGATTCTATGAGTCACAGGTAAGGAAAAGGTGCATTTTAGGCATGAGGTATGGCCAATGCAAAGGTATAGAGATGGGGAATGGTTTACAAGTATGTGAGGAAAAGAAAAAAATATTTGATATTATCAGAAAGTACAAAAAAAGAAGCAATACTGAAACAGTAGATTCAGGCCAGGTTTTAAAAGCTTTAGAAGTCAAACAGAGACATTTATATTTTATCTCAAAGGTGGTAGGGCACCTTTGGAGCTTATTGAGTAGGGGAATGACATAGTTAGATTTCTGGTTAACAAAAATCACTTTGTTGTTTGACTGGGAAAGATGAGGCAGAGGTTAATTAGAATTCAGCAACAATAGTCTAATGAAGGACTAAATTAAGATGTGAGGTATACAAGTACAGTGATGAATGCAAATTTATTTATTTATTTATTTTTGCTGAGGCAATAGAGATTAAGTGACTTGCCCAGGGTCACACAGCTAGGAAGTGTTAAGTGTCTGAGATCAAATTTGAACTCAGGTCCTCCTGACTTCAGGGCTGGTGCTCTATCCACTGCGCCACTTAGCTGCCCCAATGAGAACAACTTTAAAAGATGTTATAGAGATAAAAATCAGATGGGGGGGCGGAGCCAAGATGGCGGAGTGAAAAGGTGACTTTCTGCCTCTCCTCCGATCTTCTCTCAAATCAACAATAAAATAAGCCTCTGAACTGATCTTCAAGTCAACGAACTCAGAAATATTTGGGCACAGCTCTCTGGAAACTTCATATCAGGTTAGTCGGACTCAGACAGAGAGATAAATAGACGACAACTGTGCAGGCTGGAAGTGAGGGTGGGACTCAGCTCAGCTCATCGTGGAAGAAATTCCAAACTCCAAACTCCAAATTCCAAACACCTGGAGTTTATCTGAGGCACTCGGGACACTCTGCCCTGATTGGGGGCAGGTGTTCTGGCAGACTTGCCTTGTTTAAGGAGTAATTCGGCCTTAGTCCTAGCCCCCACCGGCCCAGCACCTTAAGTCAAATCGCCGAAGTGCCCCAGGGCAAAGCTTTTTGCAGCCGCCGCTTTTTTTTCCCCTACCTTAAAGAGATATCCACACTGTCTAAAAAAAAAAAAATATGATGAAGAAGCAAAAGAGACCTCTCACCATAGACAGCTTTTATCAAGGCAAAGAAACGACCCCAGAGCCAGAGGTTCCTTTAGACAAAAATCCAGAGAACATCAGCCAGGACCATCACTGGTCCCCTTTTCAAAAGGCCTTTCTGGAAGACTGCATAAAGAACCTCAAAAGAGAGCTGGAGGATAAATGGGAAAATAAACTGAAATCAGTGCAAGAAGGATATGATGCCCTGCAAAAGAGATATGAAAAAGACACCAATTTATTAAAAAATAAAATTAGTGAAGTGGAAAAAGAGTGCAATGAACAAATTGGCCAGTTACAAAAGGAGCTTAAAAAGGTAACTGAAGAAAACAACACTTTAAAAATAAGAATTGAACAAATGCAAGTGAATGACTCACTAAGACTTGAAGAATCAGTCAAACAAAAACAAAAAAATGAAAAATTAGAAGAAAATATGAAATATCTCCTAGGAAAAACAACTGACTTGGAAAATAGATCTAGGAGAGACAATCTAAGGATTATTGGACTTCCTGAAAGCCATGATGAAAAAAAGAATCTAAACACTATCTTCCAGGAAATCCTGAAAGAAAACTGCCCTGAGATTGTAGAATCAAAGGGCAAAATCACCATTGAAAGAATTCACCGATCACCTCCTGAAAGAGACCCCAAAATTAAGACCCCAAGGAATATCGTGACTAAATTTTAGGACTATAGCACCAAGGAACAGATTCTGCTAGCAGCTAGAAAGAAACAATTCAAATACCGAGGTTCAATAATTAGAATCACACAGGATTTGTCAGCTTCCACACTGAAGGATCGAAGGGCATGGAACCAGATATTCCGAAGGGCAAAGGAACTTGGATTACAGCCAAGAATAACCTATCCAGCTAGAATGAGCATTATTCTCCAGGGAAGAAGATGATCATTCAATGATATAGGTGAATTTCACCTATTTCTAATGAAAAGACCGGATCTGAACAAAAAATTCGACACCCAAACACAGAACTCAAGAGATGCATAAAAAGGTAAAAAGGAAAGGTCTCTTGAGAATTTTATTTCTACTAGGGAGATACTCAAAGTTTGGGGGTATAATTAACTAGTTATTACTTTGATAATATGAAAAAGAGAACTAGAGGGGAAAATGTTGTCATACTGGGGAAAAGAGGGAAAAAGTGGTAAAATAAGATCTAAAAAAAAAGGAGGTAAAAACAAGGTAAAATCACTTGAAGAGGCAAAGAAAACCTAATATAATTGAGAGAAAGAGGGGAGGGAGATGAGCACTGTGTAAATCTTACTCTCATCAGGTTGGGCTCTAAAAATGTATATCAGACATTTGATTTCACATAGAAACTTGTCTGTTGCTAGAGGGAAGTGGGAGGAAAAGGAGGAAAAGTAAGGGACAAACTAATAGAAGGGA